>CANXYI011138171.1:0-10975 GCA_948208565.1 Hura crepitans | reverse complement strand
GCACAGATAAAACTCTAGACTCTATCCATAGATAAAACACTCATATATATATATATATATATATATATATATATATATATATATATATATATATATAAAGCCTCAGGCTCACAACAATCATCACAAGTCACATATAACCATACATTCACCATAAACACCTCTACAGATACTTTATTTACATTCTCATGTTATAAGTACTTAATTTACATTACATGTCCATATCTTAAATACAAGTTCTATCTAACTCCTACCTAAGTACATGGATAATAAATTGTACAATAATTACATTGAAAACCTTGACTTGTGTCCTTTGAACTATTGTCATCATGCCCTATAAGGCAGGTTCCCGTTGTTGTTTACCTACACACCAAAACAAGTACACTAAGTATACGAGATACTCAGTGGTGAACTTAAAGCAGTTTAATCATGATATAATGTTGTTAACTTACCTATGAAGTTAAAGGTATATATTTACTTAATTAAATGACTTAATTCTTCACTAGGGTGCCAAATTACTAAAATACCACTAAGATATTTTAAAGTCTGAAATTGGTATTTTTAACTCCAATAAATCATTTTAAACTAGTATTATTATTTTAATGAGCACACTTTTTAGAAATTAAATCATTCACTTGTATGTGGAAAATTTACCAAATTACCCTTTTATCTATACTTTTTCTACTTTTTCAGAAAAATCCTTCAAATAATCTTAAACTTCATTCTTAATGCTTATTTTGCTTATTACTTAGTTTAATTCAATAGCTCAACTAGTAAGACGACACTTTAAAACACTAGATCTATAGGGAAAATGTTTGGTGCAATGGTCCCTATTCTAGATCTATGCTACTACATTGGCCTATGTGCTATAATGGAGATCAGCCATAGCCTCCCTAAACACAAAGAGAAATCACTGTGTGACATAATGGAGATCAACTCACGAGCCTCCCCAGCCATAAATAATTTTCCATAATTAGGTGACATGATGGAGATCAATCAATAGACCTCTCTAGCCACCAATAAACACCATCAATAATTAGGTGACATAATGTAGATCAGTCCGTAGACCTCTCTAGCCACCAATAACTAGTAGCTATAAAAATCTAAGTTGACCGGTCAACCCATCCAGTTGGTATCTAACCAATAGGCTAAGTAGCTCAGTTTAACTTAATTTATTGGGCAAAAATATTCTAATGAAATTTAGGTTTCAAAAATAGACAATTAAAATTTTATCTCATACTTTTAATTTTTATTCAGACTGGTATAACCACTTTTTGGCTTTACCAAGTAAAATTCCAAAACAATTTTTTGCTCTATTGCTGCCAAAATTCAAAGCATTATGTATCATGAATTGTCATGGCATTTTTACTAAAAACGGCAATCTTTTCTATCTTGTGTCATTTTTGGCTTAGGTAAAGGTCAACTGGACAATTATAGGTGATTTCGACCATTTTTTAAAAACAATTTTCTAGGACTATTTTAAGTCCAAATCTGACTCAGTTTTCAATGTTATTTTTAAACACTTTCTTAGGCACAAAGGCCAACCATATTGGGCCAAGTCCATGGCAAAAATATAGGCATCAAAGCCATTAAAACTGGGCCAAATCCATGGCTAAGAATATGCTTTAACACTAGCCTCTCAAAGGCATAAATAAAGTTCACATCTAAGTCACTACCTTAGGCTTTAATTTTATGTTTTAAACCAAACTTTCTTAGCCATTTTAAGTCATAATTTCAAGTGTAAATTGTGAGAGTATTATGTCCTATGCTTATATAATTCCCTAGCTAATTCATGCCAACAATCAAACTAAGATAATGTGCTTAACACCATTCAACAACTTAAAATCTCCATTCAACATGCCATACCAATTGGTCTCAGGTACTTAAAAGAAATGGGCTTAATTTCCATTCATTTCAACATAATCACCATAATCATTCATATTTCCATGCCATGGACTCAATTATAGACATACACATCTTAATTTAATCCAATTTAGCTAAGACATAAATAATATTTATTAGAAATTGCTTATTATAGCTCACGGGTACACAGAAGAATACACATTCCATAGGGATTTCTTTGTCCAATTTCACTTAATTTGCATTCTAGCATGCCAAGCACCATCTAAGTTCATCATAGGTAGTAAGATTCTCCATCAAACAACCATGGGCAACAAAATTATAGCAAGCAAATAAAGTTAATTACACAACTACTTAAAACCACCTTCTAAATTTCACCCAAAACTCAAGAAAATCAACATTTCCAAAGAAGAAGTCACCCTTAAATATGACCTTCCATCCATCCTCATTAAAGGTTTATAGCCTAGGCACCTAAAATCAGGAAGAAAGTGCTAAAAGTCCATATACCTTTGAAGAAATGCTTGAAAGTCCTCTAGTACCCAAACTAGAAAGCTTATCATGGTACCTCTCCCTTTCCTTTGTAAGCTCTAAGCTGGCCACCAATGCCTCAAACACATCAACACATAGGTTTTAAGTACCTCTTATCATTAATTGCCAGCTAAAAAGAAGAAGAGCAAGGTAGGAGTTGCTCAAAACTTACCTCACACACCCTATTCTAGATAGCTCTAAATCTATCTCCTTCCTTGAATTTTATCTTGCAATTAGTAACTTCTTTTGGCCTGCTTCTTATTCCGTATGGTGACTAACACATAAAAGAATTTTTAGGGACTGAAATTAGCTAAAATGGTGGTTAAAGGAGGAAGATATGGTGTTTTTACTTCTTGTGTGGCATCAATAACATAGGGAAATAGGGGAGGAAGCAATTTATTCATGGGCCAAGTGGAAATCCACTTGTCAAAGGCCAATTGCAACTTGGCAACCTGCATGCCCATTTGGAATGAAGTGGGGCCCACCTTGACATGTCAAAGGTGGTCCTGGTAATTCCTGAACCATCCCTATTTTCTAGAAAACTTCAAAAATTCATAAAAATTCACTCAAACCTCATAAAATTATGCTGTTTATTTTAAAATTCCTATTTTAACCCCCTTTATCTAGTCGTAAATTTTTTTGACTAGATTCCATCAATAGGATAGTTTTTGAACTGCCTTGATTTGAATGCCAACCTCAAAAATTTTGAGAATTTGAAATGACCTTCGATTTCAAAAATTCTTTCACCAATGGACTTAGTGGAATTTTTAAGCTTCAAGGTCTGATATTTTCAAGTCCGTCTAGGAGCATACCGAGTCAGTCTTGGCCTAAAATATTTTTTGTTGCACAAATGCGTACCTTAGTACTTAATTTGATTGATTAGTTCTAATTTTTTTTATTTCTCGAAGTTTCATGTCCAATGCCACTACCTCGGTCCATATGCAAGTGACTCAATAACCCTAGTGTACTTCTCGGGCCCTATGGAACTATTCATGAAGCTTCAAATCATGGGCATTATAATATAGGCCAAATATGCCTTACAACATTTTTGAAGAAGTTTTTGTGCTTTAACAGCAAAGATAAGATTATTTAAAAGACCTCTCTCACTATCCACTATGACTATCTACCCCTCTATAGTCTAAAGGGTCAACTTCTTATGTTTATAATCAATCATGGGTTGATGCTTAGTCAGTCAATCCATCCCTTGGATTACATCAAACTCATTGAAAGGCAAATCAATTAAATTAGTAGAAGATCTATACCCCTGAATCACTAAAGGACATTGCCTATATACCTTATTTACAATCACACATTGCCCTATAAGGTTGCTAACTCTAATGTCTACATCAACATGCATAGGCTTTAACTGCCTATTCTATACTTGTACAGAATATATATAGGAATATGTAGAACTAGGGTGTATCAAAGCCAAAATTGGAACATTAAATAAATAAAAAGTACTAGTTATGACATCTGGTGCTGCAGCCTCTTCTCTAGCTCAAATAGCATACTACCTAGCTAGAGTATGAGCCTCAGTTTTGGTACCCTGGCTAGCACTAGGCTGTACTCCTCTGCTCTTCCTCTAGCCTCTACTCTAAGGTGCCATATGAGATGCTTGTGTTTAAGCACCTTTTAATTATTTTTTAGGACACTCTCTTCTAAAATGATCTATGGCACTACAATGATAACACTCTCATATTCTAGCTAGTCTACACTGCCCCTAGTGTTTCTTCTAAAAAATGGTATAGGTGGGAGGTTCATTCCTGTTACCCCCTATACTAGAAATATTATCAGGCTGAGGAGGCAATCGAGGTCTACCAGTAGAAGCTCGTCCTGACCTCTAGGTTTGTGCCTATAGTTACCCCTGATACCCTATCTGATACTAGGACCTAGGTTGAGACTGTGCCTATGACTAACCCTTTCTCCTCTTCTTACCATCTCTCAACACTGCACTGGACTTTCCCATAGTAAAATGCCTCTTTCTCTGAAAGAGGTCCCTCTTTTCTTATACCATTTCCTCTATATCGTATGTAGTTGACACTAGTACTGCAAAATCTCTCTTTGGGATTGGCTATCTGTATCCTCAGCTTTACATTCATCCCAACCAAAAATCTCTTTCTTTTTCTCTCCTCATTAGGAATAAATTCCTCAGCATACTTTAGGAGTCTAGTAAAATCCTTTTCATATTCTAATACTGTTCTCCTTCTCGCTTTTAAATTTAGGAATTCTTGTCTTTTTTTATCCTTGTGGGAGTTAGGTATGTATCTTTTTTTGAACTCCATAAGGAAAAATTCCAAAGTTAACTCTGCTGTTGTTTTTCTTCTCTTGATAGTGTACACTAGTTATAGGCTTCTTCTTAGAGAAGATAAGTGGCAAACTAGAGATTCTCTACCTCAGTACAATTTAACTATTTCTAAAACTCTGAATGTACTATCTAGCCAGTATTCAGCTCTAACAGCATCATCCTCCCTCCTCCCCTATAAGTCAATAGCTCTTATCTTTCTCAGCCTCTTTAAAGGAGTCTTCTATGGAGGACTAGTGGTGGAGGTGGTACTGGTGATGGAGGAGGTGGAGGTGGAGCAGCATTAGTAGAGGTATGTCTGAGCAAATTTACAATTTGCTATAACAAAGCAAGTGATGCTTCAGCCTACTATTAACTAGGCACTAGTAGCTATGGCTACTATTTAACATCACTGGGTTTAGGTATAGATGCATTGCCTGCCCCTTGAGTTATAGTTGGTGCAAAATAAGCCACCTTTTTGGCCCCTCCTTCAAGTGCATGATCAGCCATATGCTTATTATAAAAAGATTAATTTATTAGCCTCGGACAGCATAATAGTTTAGAGGAATTTGAAACTTAAACATTTGTACTCATGTACTTATCCTAGGAACATTAACCTATTCTCTGATACCATAAAATGTGGCACCCCAACTAGATTCTTGAAAAAACCCAATGAGTAGTGCACTTCCCTCCAAGTCACCTATCCTGACTGCTCTCTCAGTCATTCATTTGACTTTTACCTTCTCTACACCAATCAATTCAATTTGACTTCAAACTCAATCTTCGTTGCTCTTATAGTCCATTCAAGTTCATAATATCAGGTTCATACTATTACAGAATGATCCAACATATTATGGTTTTACTTAAAAATTATTCGATAGCACAACGACTGTCCGAGTCACTATCCCAAAATTTTCTTTTACCTATAAACACTACTATATCATTTATCACATCTCTTGGACCCTTCTAGGCCCTCCTAGATATCATTCTATCAATATTATTTATCACACATCAATCATAGGCCTCAGGCCACAAACAAAGAACACATAAAGCCTTGGGCTCACAAACATCAACACAGATCAGATATACACAAAAGTGGCTATCACATGATTAATTACAATACAGTCTCTTATATACAATTACATCCTATCTCATTATATACATTACACCTGTTACCCCACCTAAGTATATAAAGTACAAAAGCTATACAAATTTACATTATCAACCTTCTCACACTTAACCTTTGAACTCTTTACATGCTTTACGATGTGACATCCTTGTTCTTAGTACCTACACACCGAAATAGGCATGTTGAGTATAAAATACTTACTGGTGAATTCAATCATTAAAAACATGTCTAGTAGTTATATCCATACATTCATATTCCTATTTATTTCATGTTCAATTATCTAGGTTCAACTTAGAGCGTTCACATGCCAAATTACCATTTTACCCCTATGGTGCTTTTGTTTGTAAAATCTATCCAAATAATCATTATAAGTCATATAAATTATGTTTTGGGATCATTATTTATCACTTTATGCCTAAACTATACAATTTTAAGCCTTTTACCCACAATCAGTGTAAAATTACTAAAATACCCATGTGTCATATTTCATATTCATATACAAATTTATTAATAATATTTAGTTATTTTAGTTGGCCCAACTTAAGAGACAGTCCTAATAAACACTAGATCTAGAGGGAAAAATAACTAGTGCAGTGGTCCCTATTCTAGATATGCACCGATGCACTGGCTTGGTCACATTTTTGCACCCAAGGTGCAAATGATAATAGTTGATCTGCCTAGCAGACTAGCCTATTTTACCGGCTAGTATAGTGATCCTCTAGGACTTTGGCCACTGTACCGGCCCTATTTAAAAATTAAAAATATCACAAACTAGTCCGTATTATAGACTGGCCTATTTGTTCGACTAGTGTAGTGGTCCTTCAGGACCTATGCCATTGCACTGGAAAGCAAGATATAAAACAAGTGAACGTCATAGTCTAATCTGACTATCCAACTAGTATAGTGGTCCCAAATAGACCTAAGCTATTATACCCGCCTTGTCTAGAAATAAGATAGCAACCACAAAAGTCCATAACTTGACTAGTTAACCCATCTAGTGAGTGTCTATCTACTGGGTTATTTAACCTCAATCTATGTCCATTTCTTTACTAATTAACATTTTATAATATTATAAACTCAAAAATAGATAGTAATAATTTTTACAGCACAGTTGGAAAGTGATAATATTTATGATATATTATGTTGGATTTAATTATTTAAGTATTTCACAAATCTAGGCTATTTACTATCCTGAGGATTTATTGATTCAAGTAATGGTCATTTAGGATAATCATAGGTTATTACGACCAAGTTTCTATTTAGTTTTCTAGGTTCATTTGACCTCCTTTTTCAATGTTGTTTTCACTAGTTATTTCATGCATTCATAGGCCTAAAGCCAATCACAACTTGGGCCATAATCTAGGCCAAAATTTAGGCATTAATGCCATTCCAAAAAGTCTCATCATACTAGCCATTATAGGTATAAAATTTAGGTGCATAACTCATTCTTAAACTATAGCCCTTAAAGGAAATTTCAAGTCGATTTTCATACTTCATTTCAAGTCAATTTCTAATGACATGTGAGAGCCATTTTCAAGTAGATTTCTCACTACCTATCATGCCATTTTAAAGTATACCTTAACTAGTTTCTGCCAAAGAATCATCATGCCATTTCATGCATTTTAACTTATATCAACCATGAAGACTAACTTACCCGTATACTATACTTACTAAGCCTTTCCATGCCATGTATAGCTCACAGCCACTAAAGGATGTATTGCTAATCCATATATTTGGACATCATTTATCATACATACATAGTAAACACTGCCATGCCAATATTCACATACCCAGATATATCATGTATCATGCATACCATGCCACTATACATGCTTATATGTCTCGGTCATAGTGAAATCACCACACATTCATACATATATCCCTCTTTTCACATAACATATCACTAATTCATGCATTAAGCACTACATTTGACCATTAAGACAAACTATATAAATTCCCACAATTGCCATAGCTCTTGACCAGACATACCTTTTATGTTAAACATGTGTGCTTCCATCAATTTTTAATGAATTCCATTACATACCAATTCTAATTCAATAATTCATACCTCAAGCACCCTAAACACACATCAAGCATCATTAACATGTCCTAAGCAACATGAATACCTCTCAGCTACTACATGTCTAGCATCTATATTACCTCTCTTTATCAAGTAACCATAAAATTAACATATCAATTAACTCTGTACCACTATAACTCAAAACATCTATCTTTCTATGCTAGTTTATATCCTCAATTCATCCTTAAACCTAAAGGGAAGCTATTAAAATTTTAGGGGCACTAAGTGAATGATAGAATTCACTTACCTCTCCATTTAATGATGAAGAATCCACCTTTTAAGCCTTTTAAAGCCCACTTCTAGCCTGCCATGGTACACTTTCCTCCCCTCCTTTAAGCTTCCTTTTATTTCAAAACACCTCAAAAGCTATAGAAATCCATCCCCCCAGATGTTAGACATGTAAAACCCAAGTAAAAACTCATAAAATCACAAAGAGACTCACTTTGGCTACTTACTCGACAACATCTATCCAAGAAAATTAGTGGATTTTCAGTTTCTTCTTAGAAGCTCTTTTCACTGTGATTCTTTTTTGTCTAAGTCCCTAACACACCAAAATAGTTTTTGGTAAGTATAAAAATTGGAATAGAGCTATGGAAGGTGATGGAAATGGTAGTGCAATGTGGGACTAGCGTCGATTTCTCCTACTAGAAGCTAAGGGAGAATAAGTTTTGTTTAAGTGGAAAAGTCCAGTTGTCCACTATCCTTACCACTTGTGAAAGGCCCTAGGCTAGCTGGCAAGTGTGTGGGTCAGTCCACAGCAACCCGAGCCATCCCGACACATCTCGATTTTTTTGACAACCTTTGAAAATCTAATAAAATTCACACGGACCTTAAAAAATTACACCATTTATTTTAAATTTCATATTTTAATTCCATCTACGTGCTCATAAAATTTTGCAGCCACATTCGATTGATAGAGCAGTTTTCAGACTGCCTCAATTTATGTGCCAATCTAAAAAATTACAAGAATTTGCAAATGACCTTGAAATTCAAAAATTCTTTCACCAACGAAGTCATTTGAATTTTTGAGCTTTAGGGTTCACTATTTTCGGGTCTGTCTGAGCATATCCTAGGTCATTCCTAGTTTGTAAAAGTTTTATTAGCCAGAGGGGTAGCTTATAGTCTGAAATGAATTATTAGTTATGCTAAATTTTTAAATTTTGCTTTTTCATTAAATTAAGGCCACCTAAAGTTTCATGAATAATGTCACTACCGCAATTTATGTGCAAGTGACCTAGCACCCCGAGCACACTTCTCGGACCTAGTGGCACTATTCACGGCCAAACACGAGTGTTACAGATAGTGTCTTGGTTTAGCCATTATGCTGTGAGAATTTTGACATGTTGATTCCCTAATTATTTATTTTTTCCAAAAAGTTTTAAGTTTTATATAGTGTAGACACTAGGTCTCCGGGGCTCCTAGGATTGGTTTGCCTAATAATAAAGAAAAGGACAAAAATCCCAAAAAAGGATTTTTTACATCTAAACTGAAGATCTCAAAATCTTTTCTTAAAAAAATATCGAAAATGGCCGTTTTGAAGAGAACAGGCCATTCCTGCGAGACGAATGGCTGTTTTGAGCTTAGAATGGCCAAAATAGTCATTTTGAGGACCAAAATGGCTATTTTAGCTTAAAAAAGGTCATTTGGGCCATTCGACCCAAAACGAGCGTTGTCGGGCATGGAATGGCTGTTTGGTCCCAAAACGGCCAAAACAGCTATTTTGCTTTTGAAAAGGGCCATTTTGGCCGTTTTCACCCAAAACAGGCGTTTGGCCCCTAAAAACGGCCGTTTTGGTGGTTATTGAGCTGAAAACGGTCGTTTTCAAGGCAAAAATGCCCGTTTTTGTGCCTCGGGGGTTATGCATAAAAATCAATTGGGTCATTTTGAGCCAAGGTTAGTCAATTGGAGGAGAGAGAAAATTTTTTAGAGAGAGAAACTACACAAAAAACACAAAAATACTCTTCCAACTCTATTTTTTTGGATTTTTTCAAAGATTCAAGCACCATTTTCAATTCGATTCGAGATCTTTCTGAAGGCAAATATACTGGTGTGTTGACTGACCCATTTTTCTTCTATTTTTTAGTTTTTCTTTTTCCATTTTCTCCATCTACTCGTTATATGTGATCAATTATTTGTGCCATATTTTTTGCATTTGTGAGACTTCTTATTTTCATTTAATTTCTATCTATTATTTTATTTTTTCTTCGCAACCAAAAATATTATTTTTGTCATTTTTGCTATTTCATTTTTCTTTTTTGCATTATCCATTTACCACTTAGATATGATGATTTATTTGGGCAATATTTCATATTTTTGGTGACTGTCTATTTTTATTTAATTTCTATCTATCTTTTTCTTTTTGCTTCGCATCCAAAAAATACTATTTTTGTCATTTGGGCTGATTTTATCTTTCTTTTCATATTATCCATCTACCGATTAGATATGATAATTTATTTGTGCAATATTTTATATTTTCGCGACTGTTTATTTTCATTTAATTTTTGTCCATTTTTCTATTTTTCATTCATATACTAATATATTATTTCTGCTGTTGTGATGCAAGTTACTTGACTATTTGGGGCTAATTGTTGCCCATTGTTTGTTAGATTGTATTTTAGGTATCCCAAAATATAATTTTTATTTTTATTCAATTAGATTGTATTTTAGGTAATTGCTTTGTATTTTATTTTTATTGTCGAATTATTTCTCTATATATTCCGTGAATGCTATAATAATTAGGAAAATTATTTTTCATGCATTCAGAAAAATAACCAAAATATTTCTATTTAATTAATTGGTGTTTTATTAATAAAATGAGTTTGATTTTTCTTAATAAAAGTCACAATAAAATCATTTTCTAAAAATTAACATATGGGAACCAAAGTTCTCAATTAAATCCATTACTCGATTTATGCATGATACTTCCAATTCCAATCCAAAAATATTCCACAAACACCGAATTAGGTAGAAAAATTATTTTACACGTTAAAAAGAAATAATAATTAAAATCATATTTTTACCCAATAAATTGGTGTTTTGCTAATAAAATAAATTCTGATTCTTTCTTAATAAAAGTTACAATAATAACATCTATTTTCTA
>CANXYI011138140.1:0-10336 GCA_948208565.1 Hura crepitans | reverse complement strand
ACCTTTGTGCTACTGATTGCTATGATTCGTATATATTGGGAGTGTTCTACGGATGGGTCCCTACTATCTGCTAGTCCGATAATAGGACTAGTTATGGATAGGTCCCTACTATTAGGCAAGGTAGGTGTAACTACCTAGGTCATAAAAGTGGGCTACTACACAGGATGCATCCCATTGTCTAATGTCTTTAAAGTGTAGTCTGTCTGGTATGGCCCTATAAAATGATAAATTGAGCTATAATGAGTGATAAGTGAACTGAAGAATCAGATAAGTGGGTTGACTTAAATGAATAAATGAACTCAGGGTCTTAGGAATACTTGTTGTGTGCAGAACAAAACATATTGCATGTGTGCGTGAACTGACATAATATGTTTGAATTATTCCACCACTGAGTGTTATACTCAGCATGTCAGTGTTTTGATGCACAGGCTGTAGACAGAGCTCAGGTCAGTATCAGACACCACCACCAGTGTAGTTGCTAGAGAGTCTTTGGTATTTTATTTTCCCTTTTTGAGTTATGTAAATAAGAATGCACTTATGTATATAGATAGAGTAGGTATTGTGGGATATGTACAACTGACAGTGATAAACTGAATGTATGCATGGCTATGTATGTTAATGAATGGTTGTTTTTGCATGTGTGCGTGTTGATGGGTTTATGACCCTATGGTTGTGAATGTGAAATGATATTATGTTGCTAGTTGTAGTTTGGAGGACTAGAGGGTCTAGAGGAGAAATAAGGGTGGATGTTGAATTAAAAGTGTTTTTCTTTGCAAGATGATTTGGGTTAGTTACTAAGGCAGCCATTATGCTGCCCAATTTTCTATGAAAGTCTAATAGTGCTTGATAGGAATTTTAATAGACTAAAATAGATAGTAATTAAGGATAAAATGATCAGATTGGACTAAAGGAATTATTTGGTCAAACTTAGTCAAACATGGGTAAAAGTTAAATGAAAGACCCTTGGGGAAATCTTAGGATGGGTGACCTCAGTGAGAAGTAGCACACCTTGCCCGTTTTAGGTAGAAATAGGTAGCGGGTGTTACACAAAGTCTCAAAGAACTATCTTTCTTCTTGACAAACAAGACCAGTGCTCCTTATAACAAACACTCGATCTAATGAAACCGTTATCAAGAAGCTCTTGCAACTGTATCTTCAGCTTTTTCAACTCTGCAGGAGCCATTCTATATGGAGCTATAGAAATTGGTGCTATGCCTGGCATCACCTCAATCCCAAATTCTAACTCTCGTTCTAGTGGTAAACTAGGTAACTCATATGGGAAAACATCCCCAAACTCAGCTACAACAGGAATTTAACTAGATTATGTTGTTTCCTTTGTGGTGTCAACCACATAAGCAAGATAAGCTTCACAACCCTATTACATCATCCTTCTAGCCACAGTTGCTGATACTATATTAACCATGCAATCAGATTTTTCACCCATCACCATCACTTTTGACTCGTCACTAGTTTATAACATGATCCTCTTTTTCTTACAATCCATCATGACATGATACTTGGACAACCAATCCATACAAAAGATAAGATTAAACTCATTGAATGATAATTCAATGATATCCACTAAGAAAACATGTCCTTGTGCTAATAATGGACAGTCTTTATACACTTTATTCATTATAATGTGTTGTCCAATAGGATTGCTAACCATTATATCAAAGCCAAAATCATTTGGTTCTAAAACCCAATCTATAACCCGTGTAGTGCAAATATATAAGTATGTGGACCCAGGGTTTAATAGTGCTAAAGTAAGTAAATCAAAGATATGGAATGTACCCATAATAATATCATTGGCCTTTGCCTCCTCTTTAGCTTTTATGGCATGTTGCCTAGCTAAAGCTCTGCTCTCTGACTTATCTTTTTGATTGGCCTTAGTTTTGCTTTTTATATCTCTCTTGTCTTACTTCTGTGAAGGAACATAAGGTTTCATCGGGCAATCTTTCTAAAAATGATCTTTGGAGCCACAACCATAGTAAGATCCTGGTATGAGTCTCTAACTACCCCTCAATGTCTCCTATGACAATTCTCATAAGTAGGTGTCATAGCATTGCTTGTAATGGATCTATAAGTGCTTGAAGTCTAAGTCTATGGTTGGGTTTATGTTCTAGAACCCTGTCCTGACCTCTATGATCGGTTGACTGCTTGCTTTGATAATGTCTGGACTGACCACTCTTATGCCTCTTATTAGATGCATACCTAGGACTGCCTTGCTCATGTCTAAAAGATCTCTTTTTGAAGCTTTCTCACTTTTATCTTAGATCATACACCTTTTCTATAGTGTGACAAGCTTCTACTAAGGCTGAAAAGTCTTGGATCTTTATAAAAGCAACCTATTGCATGACATCTAAGTTCAACCCCTTCTCAAATTTCTTATAGCAGTCTTTTTCTGTCGCAACCACTACCTTTGCATAATGGCTCAAGCTAGCAAATTCCTTCTCATACTCAGAGATTGTTCTGTGTCTCTACTTGAGGTCCATGAATTCCTAGTATTTCTCATCCAAGTAATGCTCCGTGATGTACTTTTCCATGAATTCCTTAAGAAAGAAATCCCATGTGATATCAATAGCTATCTTTTGTTTAGTGATTACCTCCCACCACTTCAAGGCTTCTTCAAATAGCATTGACGTGGCATATGAAACATACTCATCTTGTGGGTATCTTAATAGCTACATAATATGAATCATCTGGTCTAACTAGTACTCAGCTTTGCTAGACTCATCTAGCTTTTCCCCTTTAAAGAATTTAGCTCTATTCTTAATTAACCTCTCCATATAAGTCCTCTGAAATGCCTATTATTCTTGTGGCACTAGAGGTGGAAAAGCTTATGCATTAGCAATTGTAGAAGTAGTAGTCGCAATAGCTTGCTTGATAGAATCTAACATCATCTCTAACCAAACAAATGGACCTTGCTATCTAGGAATAGCATGTCCAGCATCATTGGGAGTCATATACTTGAGTTGTACCTCCTTTGCCCTATGGCAGAAGGAGCATGACTCTCTACTCTTTCTTCCTCACTAGGCATAGCACTACTACTCATTCCTATACCTGTAGGCAAGAGAAATAGATTATGAGCCACAATTGTAATAGTATTTGATATAAATGTATTATGACTCCCTAAGTGCTCTTGTGTAACCCATAGGTTTAATGTAAAAGCCTAATTAGAGCTCTAATACCACTAAGTGTGATGCCCTCTACTGGATTCGCACACCAAACCCAAACGGGGGACGCACACATGCAAAATGATATCTAGTTTTGTTATCCAAAACTCACTAAAAATTAAAATTTTTATTTAGGAAATCTTTCCTTGACTTAAAGATGTATAAAAACATAAAAAACCTTTCGGCATGTATATCGAGGTAAATATTAGGTCATCGTGTCAAATATTCAGTAGCATAACGGCTATACTGGGGTACTTTCCCAAATTTTTACCTATTAAAAAATACATCTATATTATCAAACAACTCATCTTTAACTCCAATGGGTCATTTTGACCCTCTAATCACAATGAGCCTCAGGCTTTTCATAGTCAACATTCTCACATACACTTTGATAATTTAACACACAATCATGCAAGCAAAATAAAAGCAGATGCAAAAAAACTTAATTTGAGTAGAAAACCCATTACAAATACAGGTTAAACATAATCCCTTCGGGATCACAAGAGCACACTAACAAGAAGCCTATTACATTTATATCACTATTACTATTACAAAATGTCAAAAGTACCCATGCAGGGGTTATCTTTGTGTCTCCTATTATGTAGAAGCTTTAGCTCTAATCTATTGCCTTGTAACCTATGTATCGCAAACAAGCAATGCTCTAAGCTTTTGCTTAGTAGTGTAATCACTTTAACTCATAAAAAAAGGTTAATGTTAGCATGCACATATACACAACATACATCATTATCAGTTTCAATATCACAAACATGCATTTTTGATGACTTATTTGCAAACATGCACTTTTTAAGCATTAGTTATGCCTTTAGATATCATTTATGCCAATTATACCATAAACATCATATAATAATCATTAATAGGCTATAATGCACAACATATATCATATCCTCATCCAAATAATATATAAGCCACCATACCATAATTATGCATTACACAAAATAATGTCATGTGTTTTTTTGGGTCATAAAGCCCTTATTCACTTAAAGACTCATTTTCACATGCATAACTATCTATATTGGCACACTACATTATATTAACATATATTCACCATATATAGCCATTCAAAAGTAAATGATCATATCTAGACACCTTAAGTTCGATTTTTGAGTTATTCAGCCTACCTATGTCTGTTTGTCCCATATTAATGTCATTTAACATTTAATTCCATATTGTGTATTTTTAAGTCATTTTGATTTGTTTAACTTATGCCTATATCAATAAGACAACTAACCAAGACTGGATATCAGATAACTTAGGCCTACAGGCACTCACACCCATTGGTATGTATACTTAAGCCCGAAGGCACTCACATCCATAGATGTATAACACTTAGGCCCGTAGGCACTCGCACCTATTGGTATGTATACTTAGGCTCGAAGGCACTCACATCTATAGATGTGTAACACTTAAGCCTATAGGCACTCGCACCAATTGGTATATATACTTAGGCTTAAAGGCACTCACATCTATAGATGCATAACACTTAGGCTTGTAGGCACTCGAACCCTTAGGTATGTAATCTTAGGCTTGTTGGCACTCACATCCTCAGTTGCATTAATAAACTTAGGCTCATAGGCACTCACACCCATCAGCATGTAAATTAATAACCCATAGGGCTTATACCCTATTGTATGCTAGCAACTGCAAAAATCTAGCTGACTAGTCAACTTTTCCAAACTAGGTTGTCTAACAATATAAGCATCACTAAACATGTTATTATGTGTCATTTTAACCATTTTTACTTCTCATACCATTAAATTTACTTAAATGTACCATTAGCCTCATTGCACTTTTGCACGGCCTATTTTTAACTCACTTGGCCAACTTAAGCCTATGGATATCCATTACCACCTGAAGGACTTATTTCTTAGGTGTAATGACATCGAATCACATTAATGTGTCAAAAAGATCAATTTTTGTATAATATAAGTCTCAAGTCAGTGTTTGGCTTAATTCCATTCATGGTATACATGTCACGATTGAAACATGCCTAAAACAATTAGTAGGTTCACATAAGGCATTCGTCTACTTCTAACATGCACACACATTTCATATATCATGTAATTTCACATGTAAATCAAAATCTTAATTAAAACAAGTCATACACATAAAAACACCCACACCAGTCACAAATTGCCTATATAATCCTTAAATGTACATTTTTAATACCAAAGGTTCAAAGCCTCAAATTCATAGTTACTTTCACTCATTGGCATACATTCAATTTGGAGAATGTGCATTGCTTCATACATAGGCATTAGTGCTAGTTATTACATCAAAATGTTGTATTTCTCATAAGACTAATACTTATGAACTTATTTTCCCATAATACATATTTTCATGAAATTATGCCATACACATATCAAGGGCTTTTGGCCCTTAATAATCACACCCAACCATCAAATTTCATGCATTTATCATCCCATTTATCATAAATTTCCAATTATAGCACTCATTGCATTTTTATGCATTTAATTACATTAAATACTAACATGGACATAATTACACATAACATTTTTCATGCAATTTTGTATAATTTAAGGTAATTACACATACCAATTAAGGTCATACAAGACACCTGAAGTTGGCCTAGGCCTTTTCCTTGCCTTAGAAGGCTCAGGTCGACGTTTTGCCTACAAATTCAAAAGGGTATGAAATTCAAAAATTAATATAAAATAATATAAAAGTAAAAAAAATTCTAAGCTTAGATATGAGCTCTATGACACCCTAGGAACCCGTGAAAAATAAAATTAGCAAAAAATAAATACTTGAGTGTTAGGAGGTTACTATTTACCTCAAGAAACTTCTTGATTTTTCTCCTGATTTACTCTGCCATTCCTATTGTTTTTGATGTCTGTGGACTCATCTCATAACACTCTTCAAATCGGGTATAATTTCTCAAAGTGAGTATGGTTATGGAGGGAAGAAAAAATCCAAGAATGTGGAAGGGATAGGGAGGCCAAAATTTGACTTGGTGGTGGAGGGAGGAGAGTGTGTATGGTGTGTATAGAAGGAAGAAAATCTTTCCCTTTTTATACGTTTTCCATATTTAATTTTTCCTTCTTTCAAAAATTCATTATAATCGATAGAAGTGTCAGTTTTCCCTATTTCTATCCCAAAAATTCAATTAATTTAAGCCCTAAATCTTCCCAAAATATCAAGCCCAAATTATGATAATAACCCAAAAAATTAATACATTTTATTTCTTAAAAATTAGGTAAAAATAGTTCCTAAACTCGAAAAATTCCGATTCCAAAGCCATTAGACTATTTGGAATTTTTGAGTATTAGGTTGTAACATTTTTAGATTATTTTGAGCAACTTTTATTTATTTTATGATTCAGCTTTGCTTGTGGCACTATTCATAAGACACTGCCGTAAAATCTTAATTAGCATTTTTAACCATCTGAATGACTTCGGATAGGCTTCAAACTTTGCCTAAAATTCTCTCATAATTAATACTGTCCATTGGTACACTTAGTGCGACTTGAGTTTTTGGAAGCACTATTCATCCTGGGAAGTGCTATTCATGAGAGTTTGGATTTTTAAGTCGTTACACCCCATGCCAAGCAACCCTCTCGACCACATTAAGGCCTAATAGTACCTTTTCCAAATTCACCACATACAAATATAATTCACACATCTTACGTGTCAAAACCTTAGACCCCTTACCAAAATGACCTTAGCAAGCCATATGCACACACACAAGCCCATATATACCTTTCGGCTAAATGATGACCAAGCCCCTCCATGCATTCTTGTCACGAAATTACCATTCTAAGCATGCATTCCACACATAATTAACATAAGTACATGCCTAATTCATTAATTCACACACATTAGTTACATTTTCCACCATTTCCATACAAGGATTCTAAGCCTATTACATAGGAATTTCATCATCCATCCTTTGAATGTCTTAAATTTGCATACCTCGCTACCAAAGGAGATTGATTCTTCACTTCAAGCTTGCTAAAAGCCTAATTGCACCTCACTTGGCCTTATCTTCTATACACGCCACTCCATATTCAAAATTCCTTGAAAAATCACACAAGTCTCCAAATCAAATTCTAAGAATATAGGCATTCTTAGAATCACCAAATCCTTTATGAAATAAATTAAAAAGAATGGAATCACTTACAGATAAGAAATTGCCTCTTAGCCCTTTGATGTACACTTACACACACCTTGAATTTCTTTTAGCTTTAAGGACTTCTATGGCTCCCAATTCCTTTAAAATTCAATTCTTAACACATTAACATGATTTTTAGTGGTAATTGGCAAGAGAAAAACTTGCAAAAAGGAGGGGAAAATGGTGTCAAGATGGTGGAGGAAGAAAGAAGAGAAAAAGAAAGGGTAGTTAGTGGCATTGGACATGTGGCCACTTAGGTGTCACCAAAGCCTATTTATAGTGCCTGAGGTGGCGTAGGTGGGGTCACATGCCACCCGAGCATCCTGAAAAAGCTCAGTTTTGATAGAAACTTTGGGGAATTTTTATAAATCACACAGACCTCTAAAAATCATCATGTTTATTTTAAAAATCCTCTATTAGTCCCTTTTAGAGGCTCATAAAATTTCATGGCCAAATTTCATCGATAGGATAGTTAACCAACTACCTTGATTTATGTGCAATGAAATTAAGAAAATTTGTAAATGACCTTAGAATTCAAAAATTCTTTCACTAATCGACTCAAGAGAATTTTTAACCTTTAGGGTATGGTATTTTTAGGTTTGTTTAGGCATATCCTGAGTTATCCTAGACCCTGCTCCATCTGAGCCTATAACCCACTAGATTATTGCCTAAAATAATTTATTAGTTCTACTAAATCTTTAAATTAAGTCAATTTAATCATTTTATGACCCTTCAAAGTTTCATGACCAGTACCTCCTGCCTTAAGCCTCATGAAGGTGATCCAGCACTCTAGAAACACTTTTTAACCTCAGTGGTACTGTTTATAGAGCCTCGAATTACAAGCATTATAGGCGTGATGCATGAAGATCGAGTTAAGCATGATCTGATACCATCAGAATCATAAAATCATGTATGATCATGATATATTATTCTCATAAATGGACATTACCACTATGATAACCCTTACCCAACTCGATCACCAGATCTTAATGAGAGATGGCATATTATGACACCTTCTTCTTAAATTGTTGCTAGTCTGAATAAGAAATGACACATTAACCAATTATTCCATTACCTAATCACATCCCTATGGTGTGCTTACATTATGAGCATCATAGGCCTACATGTATCCTTCAAGTACATGGTATGAGAATTACTAATTAAAATTGTACCTTTTTGTCTAACAAAATTTCGATGGCATAACAGTTGCCTGGTGACATATCCTAAAATAAACCTAGAAAAATCACACTTTTACAATAGTTTACAACCTCAACTCTATCATTTAGGTCTTTTTGATCCTTCAATCTCATTGCCATTACACAATTTATCATCAAACAAATCTCAATCATACACACATTTCATTATCATAATATCACACTATAGCAAGCATATGTCATATGGAAATTATACATTATTAATATATGTTTATTTAGTTTATATAAACAAGCTAAATGTGTATATGTTACTACACTAGACCTATACCCTACATATACACCTATGAGTGCCACAATCTATTTTCACATCACATAAAATATATAAACCAATTAGCAACCTGAGGTAGTCCAAGCCATATTGCACTATTGTCTTTCGAGGCTCTTTTTGGTGTTGAACCTATTTATAACCTATACATCGAGAAAACATGATGCATTAAGCAATATGTTTAGTGGTGTATTTGGTAAAACAAGCACACATTAACTTATGTATATATTTTATCACACACACTCCTTTAAGTTTACCTAAGCCATTTTCCCCTTTTATATGTGTTTCATTCTTATGTTTGTTCCTAAAATTTTTTTCTTATCAATTTCCTTTATTCCGGTATTTACTCTTTCCTTGTTTATGTACATTAGTAAGTTAATATAAGTTGACCTTTTACCACAAGTCTATATATGTTTTATTATATGCATCCATGTTAATTCTAATAATTATATTCTTGAAATTTAGTTCTTTGTTTATAGATTTCACCAATTAGTTTATTTCTAGTCTACCTATGTTCCAAACTATATACATTTATAAACTTATGCATATTTGATTCTTTCTTACATACCTATCGGTCTGGGTTAAGCTATGTGTCCATTAATTAAACTAGTTATGACATTATTACCAAGTTATGTACTGTTCATTACAATTTTGCTTGTAACTATCTATTTATTAAATTTTCCTATAATTATTTGCCCCTTTATTTTATAGTTTTGTGTCCTTTATTTGATTATTCCCTAAAACTAGTGCTTAGCAATTTATAATGTTGTATTGTATTTACATTATTTATGATTTAGCCTATATCTGAGAGACATATATCCTATTACTAGATACCAATGCAGTGGTCCACATTTTTTACCTCTATGCTGCTGCGACAATTGGGTAACCAAATATCAATATATAGAGCTCCAATATAGTAAATTAATATTGACTCGAAGGTCTCAATCCTAACCACAAAGGTCTCTTAACCACGAAGGTCTCAAATCCTTACCACATGGGTCTTCTAACCATATAGGTCCTAAATCCTGACAACATAGGTCTCTTAACCACATAAGTCCCAAATCCTAACCATATAGGTCTCCTGACCATAAAGGTCTTAAATCTTGACCACGAAGGTCTTAAATCCATACCATAAAGATCTCTATAAGGTGACTTACAATGGGTAATTAGGCACCAAATACCTTAGTAGCTATTATCTACTAGTTGATGGATCAACTTATCTAGTGAGTTATCTAATGTATAAGGGCCATTGAGCTTTCATTCTAATCGATTATAGTTTACTCAATTCGTGAGTTAAATTTCGATCACTTTATAATGCCTTATTGACATTGTCATTATACTTTACATTATGAGACCATTATGTACATTGTCACCTCAATTTGATATTGTACTTGGCCACACTCATATTTTCACTTCCTTATCTTTAACACTATATTTATTTGCCCGTTTTGTGCAAATTATGGTCATCATTATAACGTCACACATTATGTCCCAATACAAACTCATATATATATATATATATATGTATATAT
>CANXYI011138086.1:0-15406 GCA_948208565.1 Hura crepitans | reverse complement strand
GATTTTAAGGTGGGAATTATTATGGAGTATTAGATCAAGTTAAAGATTTAAACTTGGCCATTGACTATGGGCCTATATAAGTGGTTTATTTGGTCAAATGCGAGAAGCATGGTAGCTTCTCTCTCCTCTTTCATGTTGGCCATAAATAGCCATTCTTACCCATTTTTAAGCTTTACTTCTTCCTCGATCCCACCATTTTCCTCACCCCAAACACTAAATAAGCCACCAAAAAGCTTCCTTAAGCCTTAAATGTGAAGTGTATAAAGAAAAATTAAAGAATTTTAGAGTTTTGAAGCTTGATGAATAGTAACTAACTTTTGGGTAAATGGTTATTTTTTAAGTTTAATAATTTTTGGGCAATATTTGAGGTCCCAATTGAGATATTCTTAAGTTAGATTTTGAATTGGAATAATATGTGAATTTTATGAATTTTTGAATGTTATGTATGAATAGTAACCAAGTTTGAAGGAAATATTTATTTTTGGGATTTAACAATTTTTATGGGTGTCTTAAAGTTGCAATTAAAGGTTTATGAAGTCAAATTGAGCAATTATTGAGTTTATAATTTTATATGATTTTTGCGTATGATGGAGTGGCATGCTTATGTAGAGGAAACAAGGAAAAACAAGAACAAGGGGAAAAAGAAAGAAAGGATAATGAATTAAAGTATTTAAAGTCCTAATTGGACTAATTGGTAAGTGTATCCAAGTATATAAGGCTTATGTATATGTTAAGTTTAATTATGTATATTGTATATGTGCATATGTATGTAATAATAAGATAAGTGGTTATAGAATTAAATTAATCAATTAATAAGCATAACAAAATAAGTGTAAATTGAATAAAAGTTAGATTATATGTTGGAACCTTTTATGGCCAAATGATATAAACTTGAAGAATTGATGTTCTTGTATGATAGTTAGTGTAAAAGCGATATGGCATGAATTTAGTCATATTATGGGGTTTCTTATTAAATGAAGTTTATGTGTAATATGTGTATAATGGCTGAAGGATGTGTGTTTATAAAACAAAGATTAAATCATGTGTATGGATAACAAAAAGGGGTAATCTTACATGGAATTCATATATGAATGGGAATGTGAAAATGAAAACTAGTGAAAAATGTGTTCATAATGTCACCGAAACTTTTTAAGCAAGGAAAAATGGTTTAAATAGCTAGTTAAAATCCTATATACTATATGGTTAATTATGTTTATGCATATTTAATTATGCATGTATGAAGAAAGATTAATTTAATAAGATTAAGTGTATGTATGTATAATGTCTTGGATGAATGCTTGAATGGTGTGCCCTTATCATTGTGATTGTTACGCTTAGTGTATGAGAATGGTAAAGCATGTTTAAAACCTGGACTTTGAGGTAACAAATCGATAAAGTGTATAATTGGCACCATGAGCATTTAATTATGGGATGATGTAATGGTATGCTAGAAAAACATTAAGGAGGCATATGATCTTTAAAACATGTAACTGGTAACATTGATAAGTAATTTCATGATTAGAGTACTATATGACATTATTAGATTTTATAGCATCACATGGCCTTGTTGGTATACAAGTATGTAAAAATGGTGTATGAATTTCATGTATAATAATGGAATTGAGGCATGTAAATCGCAGTACATGGAAATGCAATTGTTGCTAAGAAAATGTATGATTAAAATGGTAAAATGGCATTATTTGGCTTGTTGACAAACCTTGAATATGTTATTAAGTGAAAATGCGTATTGATACATACATACATACATACATATATATATATATATATATATATATATATATATATATATATATATAACCTTAAAAGACTTAAAGACAAGGAGTAGGTATGGCTTGTTAACTTCAAAGAACTAAGTTTACATAAGTATGTATCGATATGTGGTGAACATAGGACATAGTACATGACATGTTGTAAATATGCTAATGCAATAAAATATTATTAATATGGATTTGCAAGCATCATAGCCTAAAAATCTATAAGAAAATGAGGTCTTATTCTATATAAATGGTATAGCCAAATGGCCCAAGATGTTGTTTAATGATGTTTAAGGCATCCATGAGAATAAGACACAATGTTGTTATGGATATGTAAATAAAACATTCTAAAAGTCCTTAATGTAACCTACAAGTAACTACAAACAAACATAATTAAATAATGTGTGATGCCCATATGAATGTAGACAACCTAGTATATATTGTTTGATCAATCAGCTAAGGAGATTAGCAGCTGCTAGGGTACTTCGGTATCTACTAATGGCTTTTAAGCCCTAGTATATGGCTTTTAAGCCATATATTATGGTCTTCGAACCCTATATATGACTTTCAGGTCCTTAACATGACCTTTGCGGTCCTAGATATGACCATTAGGTCCCTGCTATAACCTTTATGGTTTTAGATATGACCTTCAGGTCCCTGCTATGACCTTTGTGGTCCCATGTATGACCTCCAAGTCTTAGTCAAAGCCTCAGTGGCCCTAAATTTCTATACATCCACTTTATGGCCTCTATGGCCCATAGAGTTCTTGATATCTAATATCAGGTTTATCTATTGAGTATAGGTGCATAAAAGAGACTTATAATCTAATGAACGAGGGGAACTTATCCAAGACAAACTTAAGACATTGTAAGCTTGCATAAACTATTCAAACACCTTTCATATGATTTTAATTGGTATAACATATATCTATATGTAACCTAAATTGATAATAATTTCAATAAAATGATTTAAATGTTTAATGATTATAGGAATACTAAGTATGATAGTGGCATGTCCTATGATATTTAAATAGACATGTAAAGGAATAAGAATGTGCTTGTATTAACATATGTATGGACATAACATAATCAATGTATGCTGGAGATAAGGTTTAGTTAAATGTCTAAGCAATGACATATATATGAGTAATAATTGGTAAATAATTCGAAGGGAAATAATAATAATAATAATAATTTCATGATATTATATGGGTTTATTGGCATATAAAATGGAATGACAAAATGTTACAATTAACTTTATTTATGATGATGCGTAAAAGGAGAAAAAATTTAAGTGTATGTATGTTTCATGTATTTAAAATGCAAGAGGTGGTATACATATAAAATAGTTTAGCATGGTAAAATATTAATTAAATGGTGAATATATTTTATTTGAGTTAAAACAATCTAGTTAAGAAAGTAAATGTTTAAAATAAGAGAGATTAAAATAAGTAAGCATATGGTAAGGAATTAATAAGTATGTTTCATATGACAATAATAAAATATAAGTGTACTCAATGATGCTATATGTATGCTCGACATCTATGGTTGTAGCTATTGTATAACAAATAATTATGAGTATGGATAATGTATAATAGCCAAATGAATGTGTAAATTTATTTTGTAGGCAAGTATGATTTTATTATTTTGAATCCTTATATACTTGACATATATGTAATAATAGACTATTCTTGCTTGTGATGTATATATGTGATTTATGCTTATTATACTTAGATACGCCATTAAGTTGTGAAGCTTAGCACATCATTTGTGCTTTTGTGATCCGTAAGTTCACATGTTTATGAATACGTGGGAGCTATAAGTTACAAAAGATGAGGATGATGGCAATCGAGTTTTTAGTGTTATAAGTAGATCTTTTTATGTTTTGGATATGATACAAGTTTTGTTGGGACTCATACGTATATACATGTAGAGGGCCATAAGAGTATAGTGTTCAAACAATATATCATTTTTATTTTCAATAATAGGTTGTATACATAATAATTATACGTGTTGTTTAAATGGCATTCATGAGATTATGATGTGTATTGAGTCGAAATTGAGTTGGTTGATAGATTTTGAGTTTGATGGTGACATATGTGTCAAGATATTATGCGAGAGATGTATGATTGAGATTTGATAATGGAAGTTGCTAAGTTCATGTTAAAATGAATTTGAAGTTTTAAAAGTGTTTTCCCTTATAGGTTACTATTTAGGATTGTATTATTGGACAGTTGTTATGATGTTAGATTTTTGACATGATGACCTCGATTAGTTTAACCTATTAATTAGTCCTTATCAAACATGAGTTTAAGAGGTTTTAAGTTCTAACAAGTTTGCATGAAAAGTTTTTAGTAACTCAATTATATGGTAGTTGGATATCAATTGTGTGCCATTCTTCATCCAGATTCAAAAGTGGGATGAGTGAGGGGTGTCACATATTAGAGCTCTAGTTTAAGTGTTCCTTGGTATATAAGGATCATATGAGTGCCATAAGTTTAAGAATGTGTATGGTATAAGTATGTGTTGCTAGTATGTGATAAAATGTTTCTTTTAAGTTGGTAATACATAAATAAGGCGAGTTTTTTAAATACTCAAAAAGAAGTAGAGTTAAGTAATGGTTTGCATTAACATATGGGGATTGTTGTTATGATTAGTTTAACCTATTAAGTAGTCCTTATCAAATATGAGTTTAAGCGGTTTTAAGTTCCAAAAAGTTTAAATGAAAAGTTTATAGTAACTTAGATATATGGTAATTGGATATCAGTTATGTGGGTCTTTTATTTGAATCCGAGAGTGGGTCAGTTGAGGGGTGTCACATGCTGCACCTATTGAGTAGAGAGAGCTCTTAGACAAAGCTGATAGACATCGCACCTATTAAGTAGAGTAAGCTCTTAGTCATTGAGGCGGTTACAAATCACACCTACTTAGCAAGAAGAGTGCTTAGTCCTGGAGAGGGTTAAAACTCAAACATCAGATTACCTTAATACACTTACTAAGCAAAGGGAGCTCTTCGTCCTAGAGAGGGTTACAACTCACATTGCCTAGCAAGAGGAGTGCTTAGTCCTAGAGAGGGTTAAAACTCAAACATCAAGCTATCTTAATATCCTTACCTAGTAAGAGGAGTGCTTGGCCCTGGAAAGGGTTACAACTCATGCCTACAAAGTAGAGGCAGCTCTTGATCTTGGAAAGGGGTGAAAACTCAAACATCAAATTGTTTTAATAATGTCTACCTAGTAAAAAGGAGTGCTTGGTCCCAGAAAAGGTTACAACTTGCACCTATCGAGTAGAGAGAGCTCTCGATCCTAGAGAGGATTACAATTCACACCTACCAAGTAAAGGGAGCTCTTGGTCCTAGATAGGGTTATAATTACACCTATCAAGTAGAGAGAGCTCTTGATCTTAGAAAGGGTTAAAACTAACACCTACTAACTAGATGAGCTCTCAGAAACAACTTTAAGGCATAAGTATACATCTCTTCCTTTCTTCTAAACTTTGATATGATTTAATGTACATAGTTTTCAAGCCCCGTCAAAGTGGGGGCAACTATAGATATAGGGATTCAACACACTTCCAAGTTTAGAGGGTTTCCAATAATGAAACTCCTAAATGCTAGATTTTTCTCAAGAGATGTAAGGAAAGGCCTGCAAACCAAGCAAAATACCTTAAAAACACTAAAAATAGAACTTAAAAATACCTTTAGAAAAGTCTTAAGGAAGATGTCCAGTGGACATCACATGAGGTTTGTGCGAACCTCCTTTCATAAGGGTTAAGTCTATATGGATCTTGTTAACAAATATGCAGATATCTATGTGGACCTCATCTCACGAGAATACAAGTTCATGAGGACCTTAACCGAACTCATATAGACCTTCACATTTAAAGTTTGTGCAAACCTAGATATCATGGATGACCATAAACCACCTTCTAAATGGCTGAAAGTGTATTCTTTAGGGGACCCATAAATTATTTTTTGGAGGACTATAAAAGGCTAATATTTTTTGTGAGATCGGAGGAAGATTTTGAAAAATAAATAAAGAAAAAATCTTCTGACACTTGGCACTACTTTTCTCTTATCTTCTTTTTCTCCTTCACTAGAAAACCCATAAAAACCCTAATCCTCCATTAACAAAGCTTAAAGAAACTTGAAGAAATATCCATTTTGTTTGGCTTTGAAGTGGCCAACCTTGTATAGCTTAAAGAGACTCCATATTTAGGGTAAATACCTAAGGAGTGAAAAAGATCCCTTTTTAAGCTATAAAGGGCTCTTTTTCATTCATTTAATCTTCATCTCTAATTTGCTTTCTTTTATTGCTTATTTTTTTTAGTTTTCTTTTCTTCCTTTTCTTGAGTTCTATGATCCTCTATGAAAATGGAGTGTTAAAAGACCCATTTTGATAGGTCTACTCCATTGGAGAGGGAAGACTTTTACTTTTTTATCTGTTTGGTTCATTTTAATAACTTATATTTTCTAGAGTTTTGTCTTATCTATGGTCTATATAGACCTTCTCTTATGAAGAATCAAGTCTATTTAAACTTAGATCTCATATATTATATTTCTTTTAGTCTATAAGGACCTACATCGAACATCAGTATTAAGTTCATTTCTTTTATTTGTATTTTCTTATTCTTAAATCTAGGATCCTCTATGAAAATGGAATGTTAAAAGACTCATTTGGATAGATCTACTCCATTGGAGATGGGAGATCAATTTTTAGTTATTTTATTTCTTTATTCTTTCGTTTATTAATTTATTAATGCTTGTTAATATTTCTATTTTTTGTGCATTTGTCTTTTATTTTGGTGTTTTCTTTTATTATTTATGGGATATATTTGGCTGCTTTCTTTTATCATTCTACATCTGCATTTGTGTTTACATAAACCTTTACAATCGAAGGGTAATATCTGTGTGGACCTATTCTCATACATATATTCAGCTTTTAATGTCCATACAAACCAATATTTATAAGTGATTTTCAGCATTATTTTTATTGCTTTTGTATTTTTGTAATGATAGTGTAGTCCGCACCGACCTCCTTGGGTGAATAGTTATGTCAGTGTGGAACTTTTTTTATTATTTTTGTTATGTGTGTGCCTTTTTATTTTTTATTTGCAATAAAATCCTCATGGATCTTGTGTTATTATTCTAACCTTTGTATTTCAAGTTTGAGCATATATGAAGTTCTATATATGAAGACATCTATGTGGACTTATACATTGTGCCCATAAGGTCTGCACGGACTTGGTTTAGACATTCTTGTAGTTTGCATAGACTGGTCCTTATTTTAGCCGATTTATTTTTATGTTTCATATATATATTATCTATAATTAATTATTTTTATCAGTTTTTCGAATCCTTTATAGTAGGATTTTCAGTTATAATTATTTTAAATATTTTTCTGTATAATTCCATGTATGTTGTAATAGGTAAATTAAAATGATTTTTTTATCCAATTAAGAAACCAAAGTCACAATAAAATATTTTATAGAAAATAAGGGTCTAATTGTGCAAAAATAAAAGTTTTGGGACTAAAGTCTCCAAATATCCAAAACATTTTTAATTTGATAAAAAAATAAGATTTTTAATTAATAAATGTTTTAAGTCAATATATTTTAAAGACTTAAAGTCCTCACACAAAATTATTTGTAAAATTGAAGGATAAAATTTTTCAATAGAAAGGACTCTATAAAAATGTTTTAATGAATAAAATCAATTTAGAACCAATGTTCCAATAACCAAAAATTTTTTTTATTCAAATAAGAGAAAATGTTTTAGCTAATAAAAATGGCTTTAGAACAAAAGTCTCATAATTCCTTAAAAAATTATTTTTATAAATGAACATTTTCAATAACCTTTTTCTGGAACCAATATTCCACTTATCCAATAAAATGATTTAGAGCAATGTCATCAATTTAATAAATATGCCCAATTTCATATATGTTGGATTTATCATTTTGAAGCATGATATTTTATTTACATTAATTTTAATCACTTTGGATATGCAAATGTGTTTATTTAATTAATTGCAATAATTGCATGCTTCAAGGGATTTGATAAAAATTAGAACTATTTGGATAAAAACTAGTATTATGTGGTGGGCATGACTAAGAGGGAACTCCCAAACTCAAAATTTCTTTGGTTTACTTCCCAAACTAACCACCCAGGTGGTGACTCACCTCTACCAAAAAAAGACAATTTAATGACTGATCATCAGTCACTAAAGGATAAAATCAATAGTTAAAGGATACCAATTTTTTACTTTTAGTGACCAATTTAAATCAGTTGCTAAAAGCCTAGTCACTACAAACATAGTGACTGAAAACATATTGGTCACTACATTTGGCGACTGAAAGAGTCAGTCGCTACAATTATGGAAAAGCAATCACTAATTTGAGATTTAATTCTCTTGTTTTTGCAATGTAGTGATCGAAAATCTAGTCACTATTTTTTGTTATAATTTTAATAAATTATTTATTTGAAAAAGTTAACAACCAACTTATTGATCGCTATTTTTAAAAAAAATATTTTATGAAATGTTGGGCTGGCACGTCGATCACTATTTCGATCATTATAGTTTATCACATGAAGTGAAATAATTATATTAGAAAATTTAGAGACCAATATTTGGTTAATAAATTGGTCACTATTTTAAATTTTTATTCAATATTATATTCTAATTTTCTTTACACTCTAGTTTTTTTATTGATATTTAATAATCAAATGAAAGTTGTTAAAAACTAGTTAAATATTTTGTAACTATTTTTTCATATCTAAAAAACAAATAAAATAATTAATCACATGTATAAGCAATATATCTCACTACAAATATCCAAATATAAAACCTATAAGACAAAATTACAATCCATTGAACACTAAGTTTTAGAAGTTATGATGCTTCTTGGAATATAAGATCCGTTAACTTGAACATACCTATTTATATACAACAACAAAATAAACTAATTGTAACTTGATACCATATATATGCTCTTTATTAAACAAAATCAAAACTATGTATAATAGTTCATGGAAGAAATTGAGAATATCCTATTTGTAGGACATGTATAGGAATTAAAAGCCAAAAATTGAGTTGCATTTATATATGAGATGAATATCTAAAGCTTTATCACCAAAATCTAACATCCATGCGTTTTAGTTCTACAAAATCTATATATAGCATATAATACAACCTTTGGACAGTAATTCAATAACATATAATAACTAGTTATTTATTTTGACAAATTCAGTAGACATAATCTTCAAGAACATAACATACTTTTTTAAAGAAAGTATTTGCAATATACCAATTACTTACGTAAGCAACCAATTTAACAACTTTAATAATGGCCCTATATTAACTAGCAATAATGACTAAGTAATAGACTAATTTCCCAAACAATTTTCTTATTACATTCATTAATATAAAATTAGATAGAATTCTATGTTTAAATAGTTCTTAAACCAAAATAAATGCAATATGGATAAAGAAAAATAAATATACTGTAAAAGAAGTGGTTAATTCATTCACCTTATTGTTAAAATCTTAGGCAGAGAATCTTTGCCTACAAAATCATGATAAAATCATTTATTGGATATCAAATAAGGAATAGTATTATAAATTTTTAGGATCTAACTATAATAAAAAGTAGAATGAAAACATCATAATTCCTCTATACTGATACTAAAATGGAAAGTAATCCTTAAAATAAAAACGGAATAAGTATATGATTTGACATGGTTTTATGATAAATATGTAGGAGAATTCGATTAATTCAAATACAATGAATAAAAAGAAATAAAAATAGGAATTTAATGAGGTTTTACTATAAATATGTTGAAAATTTTGATTAATTCATAGACAATCACATTCATAAATAAAATATAAAGAGAAAATCAACATAGAGATTTAATGAGGTTTAAATAATGATGCCTATATCATCAAGCAAAAATTAGAAAGAAATTTTTTACTATTAATAAATAATTCATACAAATTTTCAATAACCCTTTATAATAACTCCAAATGTTTTCTCAAACTCCTATGTACCAATAGATTCCCATTTTTTTTCTCAAGTTCGAGTTACATCATCAATTTAACAAGTTGAGATATAATTTAAATCCACCATAAATTCAAAACAAAGAAATTTACAAATAGTTATTTTTACAGTTGAAATAGGGAGATTGATATAAGCATAAGAAGAGTTTCCACCGTAATCAAAAAGCCTTTCGATCCATTTGTTTTCTTTTGATTAACATCCAAGCTGAATGAGTCTAATAAATAAATATAATAATTTAGACTAGTCCATACAATGAGTATATACTGTCCACTACTAATGCAAAAATTTCAAAATGCCCATTCCAATCCTTATTGTAAATTTCCTCAAAGTAGAATCACACTGCATATATATATATATATAGGATTTTGAATTTTTCTTATGGGAATAAGCAAATGGATCATCCTTGTTTTTCATTTTTAGCATAAATGCATGTATTATGCACTTATAGAAAATTTAACATAATATTAAAACCATAAGCTTAAGTTTAAAAATCATAATATAGAAAATTAATCATAAGCTTTTCAGTCAACATGATCTATTGGTAAGGAAATCTATATGTGGGCTTTAGTTTAAAAGGACTATGTGATTGTGTCATGTGAAAAAGGGTTTTGGAGCATTAACTTTGTAGAATGAATTAGCCAAAATAAGGACTGTAAGTAATAAGAATATGTAGCAAATTTTTCTAGTAAATGTTGTATAGATGTTAGTATATGATGGAAAATATGCTTTGCACAAATTAATATTCACAAGACATGCATTTGCCTTGTCGAACCACATAACAAAAAAATAAAAGATCATATATGCTAAAATACTGAGCTATATAATGACATTATTTTTCATTAAAAGATTAGCAAAGTCACCTAATGATTGATAAAGAAATACCATTTGGGTTGAATTCCTTAGCAATGAGAAAGCTCAGCTTTAAATTCATCAATTAACAAATCTCAAACATATTCCAAGCACAATTTGCCATTTTTTCTCAATCAAATCACTTAAGAAGTTCTTAATACAATGAGCCTCTATGGGACCTAAACCTCCACATCTTATAGCATTTTCTATGCATTTTGATTCAACTATAAGTACCTTAAAGGACGAAAATAATAAAACCTCATCCCAAATCATAAAAATAACAACTAGAAAGGATAGCTTTAGCAAATAACAAATGAAAAATATGCCATGAACAAAATAGAACTTACATCTTCCTATGTGGGGAAAGTATATTTGAGATTAGCAAAGGCCTTATTGGAATTGATTTGAGTAGTATTATGGAAAAGCATGGTTTTTATCAAACCATCCAAAATGCTCGCTTAATCCCTAGAATCTACCATTTCTAAACTTAAATCACCATTAATTAAATTTAGCCTCTGCTTGTGATATTTAATAGACTTTTAAAAGAAACCATGAAGGAACAAGAGAAAGTCACAAATGGCTCAACATTCATTGGGGGTTGGTCGAAGGTGATTAGCAAATGCTTTATCAATAGAGCACTAGTAAATGTTGTAATGTTTATCTTTAGTCTACCATATCTAATTTACTACCTTGGTTATTTGTGAAGAGCCTTTCTTCTAGTAGATTTCCTCACTATTTGCATAGTACAACTTGTTTGCGAAGAATAATGAGAATTAAAAACTTACATTCTATTTGGATGGTGGTGACTAGTGGGTGGTATTGGTTCACACCATTAGAAACCGTGTTTGGTTGTATTCTTGAAGTAATTTTCATAAAGTTGTGTTAGGTTGAAATGGAGAGGAAGGGAAGGAAGAAGACAAAGAAGAAGGCATAGCATAGAACACACAGATCCAGTGTGTTTTTATCGGTGCATGATTATATTTAATAGACGTTTAGATGTAATATGAAGAATAAAAATTTTAAAAATGAAATTTATTTATCATTTATAGATAAAGCTTTGTAATGGTAATTTATTTAATTAAAAGTATTAGTTAATAATATTCTTAAAAATTAAAATTTTCATATTTATATTTATATTTACAACTTACAATTTAATAAAATGTGCAATGTTAAAATTATGTGTAAAAAATATTTATTCCTTAGTTATATTTTTTAACATTATTGTAAAGTATTTTATTAAAATTGATTTTAATTTAAGTTAATTTAATATACAATGTAATTAATACATAATGTATTTCATTTAATATCTTAGTTATAGTTATTAATAACATTAGTATTTTGTAAAACTAATTTTTATGAATAAAGGCGTATTTATCATTTAATCTTTTTATTATATAATTTAATACAGCCAAAACCATTACAAAACCACGCAGTTGCCTAAAACATGGTTTCATATATTATGTTATAAAACCATACTGCTTTATCTCATGCTATAATATCCTGCCCATTATGAATTTATGCATAACAACCATCCAAACAATATGTTAGACAATCTAAGAAATTGGATATGGAGGGCATATGGGTATAATGGTTGGAAGGAAGAGTGATTTGCACTTATTTTATTGGGTAAATTTCAGTCATGGATTTCATAGTCAATCCACAGTTAGAAATCAATAATCTAAAGTCATGTGGATTGTGACCCTTCTATAATATAAAATCTACAATTTGAAAGGAAAGAGAAAAAGAAAAAGGAAGAGGTGGGAAAAGTAAGGAAGAAAGACATAGGAGAGGAAAGTTTGGGTTTTTATATGGGGCATTTGCATTTTCCAAAAGTCTATATATAGTAAGGGTTAAGAGTCATGTAATTATTTTTAAAAATGATAAAAATGCTCCTATCTATATTTTGGAGGTCTATTCTGGTCTGGCTTGAGCTACCACGATCGAGGTACCTTTAATTGTATAACTAATTACTATTATAGGTATAACCATGTAAGCTCCACAATCTCTATACAATTGATTACTATATGGGCACAGCTGTGTAAGTTTAGCGAGCACTGTGTATTAAGTACATTTTTATTTACTAATTTATCGGTACAAACATGTAAGTCCATCGGATATTGTATAACATGTTATCTAGTTTATAGTAGTATTTGAATACATTGAGCAATATAAAATTAAGGCAATGGAAATGACATAACTCTTAAATGATAGATGCATTAAATGAAAGATGAATAACATGGAATATAGAATAGTTTGTTTTAATTAACATAAGTTGCATTTGATATTACCGTGACAACATTGGACACTGACCAAGTTGGTAAGAGCATGTGTATGGACAATTGTTAAACTAACGAGATATATGTTTGTAATTATTATGAACTTGAGGTATAGAATTGTGTATTTGTTTTCATGATTTGAATTACATATGTATGATTAATGAGTAAATTGTTGAGATAAACTAAGATTGTATGTGGAATCATGATTGGTTGAGTTGAGGAGATCATAGATGTGCATGTAAATGTTATAATGATGAAATCATTGATTTAGTGTTAAGATAAAATGAATGCAATGATATTAACATGATGTGTTAACTATTGAGATACAAATAAGAAAGCTAGAATGCAAAATTTAAATGTAATGAGGGAATTGATAGGTAATAATATAACAAAAAGTCCATAAACAAGAATGTGGATATAAGAACTAAAGTACTAGAACTATAATAACTTGACCATACATTATGAAAATAATGATATGATAATGAAGAGGCAAACATGTTTAGGTGTTAAATGAAAATGAGCCATTATAAAGCTGTAAATGTGATAATGTGAATGTCATAACATGTTTATGGTGACATGAGTATTGTAAATCAAATTATGTAGGTTTTGAGACATAGTGAACTAGATATCATGATGAAATAATAGTATAATTGTTAACAATTTCACATTAGACCACGTTTGAATGGATTGTCATTATTACATGCTTGTTACATATATTTACATGTGACATATTTAGCATTAACAACTGACAAGGAAAGTTTAGTTATGGTTATGCATATAAGTGTGCCGTATTGATTAATAACTAAAAGAGGTAATAAATGTGTAAGACATTGGAATTTGTATAGCAAAAACATTGATTGTGTAAATCGTTTGTACATGTAAAGAGTATGTAATGACAATGGTATTATGAACAACATACTTATATGAATTTATGGATTATTTAAAGTTTAGTTCATGTGCCACTAAGTAAAATTTGCTTGGTGTGTTAGTTGTTTCCATATGTAGATTAAAGATTTCAACATTGATAGAGGAGGCAACTTCAAGAGAGATTTGCAGCTAGTGAAAAGTGTAAAGGACTAGTTACAATACTATAAGATAAAAAGAGGTAGTTCTCAATATGTGAGAGTGTTATAGGTTTGTTGGAGTCCATTAAGAAAGGGTCGATTAAATTTCATTGTGTCCAAAGATCAAGTATAAGTCTCTAAATTATAATTTTGTAGTTAATAAAATCCAAAATATAAGAAATAAACTATTAATGATGATTGCTAAATGTTTATATAACTAGCAACAGTAGAGAGTCATTAATCATTTCAACTCTCATATAAATCAGTAGAAGAGATTTTTTTATAAAGAATAATAATGATAATAATCTAATTTTACTTGCTAATTATAGTAGTAGTAATTTTCACTGAAGTTATATGTTTCTAACTGAGTGTGGTAGAGTATTTGATGTCATGTAGTTGTTGTCAACAAAACTTTATGTCATAATAAAATTTTAAACTCTTTCCTTAGTTCATAAATGCTAAGAGGTGAAAATTTTCAACATGGGTTGCTATGTCAATAATTTTTTTTATACTCATAGAAGTTAAAAAGATTATGGTCATTGCTCAATTACGTGATCTGTTGAAGAGAGTTTACTATTTTAATTAAAAAATTGCTAAAAGGAAAATTTACTTTGATATTATTTGTGATACCGCAATAGTATTCAAACCCTTTCTTATCACTATGATAAATATTAAAGGTTTTTCCTATTGTTATGGTGAGATTAAATGGTAAAAAAAATTGATTACAATAATAGTGCATTAGCTAGATTATGATTTATGTATTTACCTATTGTTTCCTTTTTGCTTTACAATCACTAGAAAAAAGTTATTGTTTTATTCCTATTACCGAATGAAATGCCAAAATAAGAAATGGACAAATTTGATGACTAAAATCTGTTAAATGGGTGGTTTATAAATTTCCTATTTTTGTCTAAGAGAGGAGAAGTGTTATGGTAATATTGTTTCTCATGGTAGAGAATTGTATGAATTCATTTTGTTTAACTGATAAAAGTAAAAAAGCATGATTATTGTAAAGATTCTGAGTTATTGATGAGATTATAATTCTATAATTGAATTTTTGTTGCACCTGTCTCTGTAATCTTTCTAATTTTCTTATCATTGAAGTGTAGTACATTCATTGCTCTCATTGTTATACCTTCATTTTATTTGATTCTTGAGATTTAAAAATGATCATTTTAAAACATTTTAGATAGTTCAATTTGCTAAAATTTTAATAATTTATAAAATTGAATATAGAACTCAACTTAATTTTTTGGGAGTTTACAGCAAACTGGGTTGCAAAATTTAATGTTCCTACTATATCCATTCTTATTTTATACTGCTGAATTGGTAAACTTTTATATGGCCCTACAGTGGGTATAAGTTATTCATATTTATGAATGAAACACATT
>CANXYI011138036.1:0-14508 GCA_948208565.1 Hura crepitans | reverse complement strand
TTTTCATTCTCATTATCTTTCTTCCATAAATTGTACTTGCCCAGAACAGCAGAGTCAACTGATTTGGAATGTTCAATGGCAGCATTTTCCAATCTTAAAATGGCTTCACTGTCTGACCGCACCAAGTCAGCTGCACGCTTTTCGCGTCTTTGCTCTCTCAAACGCTGCAGCATCACACGAGGATAAAAAAATATCAGACTCTAGAAGCATGCCTAAAATGATGCCTATAAAGTCTTCTAGATGAACTCAAAAATTTTCTAGGCCTCAAGATTGTTGAAAGAGCATAGATAAACCAAGGTAATTACTAAACAATGCATAAAATGATAATACTAACCCTTCGAGCCAATTTGGCAGGTGTGTCAATGAATTGAGAATGATCATCTGTAAGGTACAAACAGATCAATACATGATTTAAATCAGTCGAGACTCAAGAATCATTGCTATTAGTTCAAAAATTTTATCATAGTAGTCCCCTCTACCTCTTGCTGCTTCTTGCTTGGCAACCCTAGCGGTTTTATTTTGCTGCAAAATTGATGACAAACCAAAGTTATCAACAATAATAAATTGGAAGTAGACAAGAATTTTACATAAAAAAGAACAGTGCAGATGATATAGGAGTTTGCACTGGATTATCATGCAAGAGCATGAAACTTATCCTAACCTCAGGAAATGCATCATTCTTAACTGATGCATCTACCCCTATGACTTTCCATGAAGCTGACAAATTTCTTCTGAAGGAATCCAGACTTAAAGGGCCCAAATCAGCTGTGCTGGATGTGATAACATCAATGACCTATAACATTGAATCTGTTCAATATATCCCACCATTTTATAAAGTAAAATACAAAATATAGACTTCTCATAAGCAGATGATCAACTTGCGCTTGCCTCTTTTGAGAGAAGTGATTTAACATTCTGCAAGACCAGCCGCTCTCTCCAATCAAAATCCTGCATATTGAATCAATTATTCTTTCTTTATAGTATGTAAAAAAGAAGCAGATGACGTAAAAAACATGATATGATATTGGTTTAAGAAGCTACCGGCTTATTGGAGCCAACTGCAATATTATTGCGATCTGCACATGCAACACTAATAACTTAAATGCAGGAGTCAGCCACTTAGCATTTACTCGATGCAGAGTAAAGAAAACACTTAAAGGTTAACACAAACATTGAATCAAATCAAAACAGAACATCATATTATACGGTAGCATGTGCATTAGTGTGTGTTTTTGTCCATGTGCAGACATGCATGACATCAGGGAGAGTGAAAAGGATGAAATTGGACAGATTCAATTGCCTGCTCTGAAACATGCATATTAGTATTCCTACAGCAAGGAATAATGATTTTATTGAGAATTTACTACATTTGCAATTTTTTAATGTATTATATGACTTATTCTGTTATGAATTTGTGATCAAGTTGAATTGTAATCATAACAAGCATTAGTAACAAACTGGAAAAAATAAAAGCTGGCACTTGGAGAATGCAGTGGTCATTCACCTAGGGAAATTAAAACTACTAGGTCAAGTACAGGAAACCAGATGTCTGTTATCATTATCTAGGTTCTTCTGATGCAATAGGAAAAATCCCCTTTTTTTTCTCTAAAAGTCAGAAGGTTTGGAAGTCTCCTATCTTATGTACCATTTTTCATCCCAATACCACTTCTTTTGTCAATCATCTTCTTCGGAAAATTCCAAGTAAATTGATACTAAGGTCAAACCAGAAGGATTCTCATATGCAACTCCCTCCCTTAAAATTGTGAAGGGTAGGCAAGTTTTTCAAACACAAACCAATAGCTTTAAAACAAAAAAAAAAAAAGCGCCTTAAAGGACTGTGGACAAAGATCGTCAGAAACGACTCATGAGTCGTATGCATACAAACATAGAAATAACAATCATGTTGTTTAGCTAAAAAGTACTCGAGTAATAATCAAAACGAATATTAGCTAAGTAAGCCGAAACAACAACTGCGTTGAAGAAAAATAGCAAGGTGATGGTTGAAACGGCGACATATCAATGTGATGTATTAAATTGAAATTAATCAGCCAAAGCAGCACAGAAAGCTAACCGATCGAAGCACTTGTATATAGCCCTCGGCCAACAAAGAAAATTAACGGAGCCAGAAGCAAGAAGACAACAACAAGAAGAATCGGCAACAGAGATCCGCTCCCGCCGCCTCGGTTTCTATGGATACCGGAACCAGATAATCCCCGCTTCAACGCCATTACGGATCAAAACCTAAAATAAAAATCCAAAAATAATGAACCAGAAAACGGAAACAGTCAAAACAAAGTAGAAAATGGAGTGAAGAGAGTGGAAAGGGAATTACGAATAGACAGGAGAGAGATCTACCAATTCTCCATTGCTAATCAAGAGAAAATGACACGAATGAAAGTGAAATGAGAGAGATAGACAGAGAGGAAAAGACGTGTAAATGTAGGAAATACAGAGTATGAATGAGATAAGTTACGATTGGAAACGTAACTCTTCCCAGAAGAAATTTTTTCTGAAAATCGTAGGCGAGAGGGAGGAATTATTATTTGATTAATATCGAGCTTTTTTTTTTTTTCCTTTATTTACAAGTAAAAGATAGGAGGAGAACAACAAAGTCCGACGATGTCGTTTTCAACGTGTTTCTGAATTCTGCGATTTTCCCTTTTTCTTTCTCTTTTTTTTTTTAACTGAAATGAATTGAAAGTAAATAAATGGGAGTAATTTGTAGTATTCATCATTGGCTATCAACAGGTAAAATTAAGAGTTGCATTAATTATCTTAGGCAGAAGAGTTTGGAATATAATGCTGTTTGAGTTGACCTATATTTCGTCGGGTAAATGGAATTCAATCTTCATAGGTCCATTTGACTAAACCAGGAACGTATTATGTTGGTTTAATCCAAATCCTGTTATTGCATTTATCATTATTATTATTGTTAAAGTTTTCTGCTTTTAATTGCTTTTGCACAACGAGATTGATAATTTGGATGCAGTAAAAACTCAAAAACGCTTTTAACATTAAACCTGACAAGGCTTCTTATAGTTCATTTTTAAATATCTCTTGAATGCATATATTCAATTTCTTATTGGTTTCTTTATGTTAGAATAAAAATCATTGCACATCATTTAAACGTTAAAAGAAAAAAATAAGTTTAAGCAATTTGAATTCCGAATATTGGATTTTATGTCGTAGAAGATAAGCTTCCCCATGGAATAGCAATGTTTAAAAGGAAATCTCTCTTCGCTCCAATGTCCCCTACTTAAATTTAAGCTCTCTTTGTCTATTGGGCCTTCACCAATCAATTTCGTTTACATGCTCACCAAGAACAATGTCAAATTAAAACTCAGCTATCAACCCACAGGTGGTTTTGGATTTTTGTTGCTCACTACCTTCAATGGTAAGAACGACTGAATTGACAATGCTATGCCTAAATTTAGGACAATGATTACCTTCAGGACAGACGGGACAATAACTAACGGTAATGGAATTCAATTATCACTTATCATGAAGCCATATACTATTGTATCTATCAGCTCCAACCATTAAAATATATATATAGCCAACAACTTGTTAAAAAGATGCCTTCAAAATTTACCAGAACCATAGCTATAGAGGTGAAGTGACACACGTCAGGAAAAAACCCACATCAGTAGTTGGGCAAACTCTTGATGAAAGCCCAAGCTAAACAATAGAAAATAACTTTACTTGTCTACTTAGAAATTACAATGTCAGCTTGCAAAGGCATCCCTTTCTAATAATATCAACAAGTTGGGCAAATACAGCATGACCTCCATCTTCCTTATCATCCCCCTACCATCTCAGGTGTAAAAGAAAGTTTTGAAATAACCGATCTCACGATGCAAAGGAAAAACTTCTCTACAGAATTGCAACATCCAAGTAATCGCCTATCTGCATAAGTAAAACACGTGCTAGCCATGAATATACCATTTAAATTGGGTCAGAATAATTCGTGATGCGATACAGTATCCTCTGTTACCTGGAAGCCAAGCTCTGCCAATGCTTTTCCATCGTCTAATTTGCCATTCCTATTTGAGTATGTCTTTCCCACCTTCGTGACAGGTATAGAAGTTTTCACAATCAGTACCATAATGTCTTTAACACCTAACACCCAAATCATCGTTGCTAACACCAACAAACTTAGCACTCTACCAGTATTTATTTGTAATAGATTTCCTTCTCTTAAATATGTAATTAAATATCTTTTCAGGGATGAAATGAAAAAAAATAACAATAATAACAATAAATAAAGGGGTGGAAATTTAGGCTATCTGAAAATGGACATGCTATATAACATGAAAATGAGAATCATCCACTTGAAGGAAGGGTGGAAAAGAGAGCAACTGACCTCTCGCACCACAAACCGACCATTTCTGTCAGGATATACAAGAGCAAATGACAGTCTAGCATCTCTTCTCCTTGCTGCTGGAGCCACCTCTTTCACCTGTGAACTAGGTCAGATCAGGTATAATAAAGCAAAAAAGACTAGAGATAAAATTATGTATAAGAAATGCAAAAAACATAGTGGGCAATGCATGAACACCACAATTTTGTAATGGCAGCAAGTTTATGACATTCTAATGTAGCTCCAATTTAATCAATATTCAGAAGCATCTGACTTGTAAACAAGTCAATACCAAGGTCAAAATTCTCAGTTTTTTGTGACACTTCTTGGAGGCTTACTTCTGCATATTACAGCAGAGAAAAAAGATTCTTCTCCCCAAAATAAGCTAAACCCCTCTCCTGCAGGAGGCATAACCTTCCAGGATAAGGGAAGTGCATAACTCCAAAGCACTGTGTAAATCAATGCAAGCATGCAGTTAAAAACAGAGAAAATCTCAGGAAGCAGCTCAAAAGGAATACAACTGTTTTGGCATAGACAACGATCCAGCATAAAGCAGTTTCTAGTCCATGAAGCGGACCAAAAGAAAATGATCTCTTTTTTCCTTTTTTGTGTTTTTCAATATTTTGATATTCAGAATTTGAAGGGTAACCAATAGAAGAAATGAAGAAGGCACCTCAAACTATGCCTTACCAATTCAAAGGCATTTAGCACTTGCCGCACAAAATAACCATAAAGGGACTGTTGTTATTCACAAGTGACAATAACAATGCCACTTTGATCAGGCATCCAATTATCCTGTAACCAGCATGCTCACAAATAATCGCACGGGTTTTATTCTGAAATATGTATAGACCATGATTCTCAAATGCCTAGATCCTCAAGAAAACAGTTAAGCTTTAAGGCGCTCTTGGAAATGAACTGAACTGAACTTCAGGCACTCTCCAAACCATCAGAGATGAGTTTTAGGTTGCTCTACCACTAATAGTCAAGCTTTGACTAACTTGGTAACTTCCTCTCTCCCTCTCTCTCTCTCTCTTTTAATTAACAATATGTAACAGAAGAATAGCATGTAATATTAACATACAAGATCAGTTAACTCCCGAAGAGTAGCATCCTTCCATGTATAGATTTGAACCTCATCCTTGGGTTCCTTGCCTCTCAGTGCGAAGTCTTCCTTGGAATGATGACTCCCTATCTGCAAGAAATCAAGGCTTTGAAAAACTGTCCATGTCGATAACACAATAATGATTAAACAACAACTAATTATTACATGTATATGCTTCGGTAAATTGGGAAACAAAACGTGCTGACTATGACTATAAAATTTACTGATCATTTAAACGCATAGAGCTGACAAGAGAAGTCATCTGTGAGGTCAATTTCATGGAAAAATCAAAACTCCCCAACTTTTCTGACAATTTGTCTCTAAAAATCAGAGTTTTACAGTTTCTGCTATTTTACTACTAGAAAAAAGAGAAATGCTTATTTCTAGCAAATCAAACCATAATAATCCACACCAAAAAAATGAACTGTTGGAAACACAGTTAAGACTACATGAATTAGAAAAATCACAATCAACTAATATTAATGAGGACTAAAATTCTTTTGCAGTATGCTTTCCCAACACTCTTCAAATTCACAAACCTTTAAGACTATTGTCAAACAACAACTATCATGCACGATTCAGACTCAACGTTAAGTATCCCACGTCAATTAAATATAACTATAAGGTGCTCTTTATAATAGCTTGTGCAGTCCTCACCCTTTGAGCTAGCTTTTGAGGTGACCTAGGCCCAAGTCCAGTTTCTTAACAATCAACAAGACATGATGGTTAAAGAAATGCAATATAACTATTGCTTCATAAACAAACAATGTAAACCAAGAAAAGAATATAAGCAAATAAATGATGTCGGTCATTAGAAGGGGGATTTAGGTATATAGTACAGCAACCAGAATAATAATAATACTAAAGATCCATTAGAGGAGGTGGGTTAACACATCAATTGTCAAAGGATTGCTCTGTAGTTAACATATGAAGTTATTTTCATTTGGTCAAAGAAAAACTTAAAAGAGTTGGAAGTTTTATTATCAGTGACAAATTCCAGAGTTAGGCAAATAGGAAGAACATTTTTGAATGAAAGACTTACCACTTTATTGCTGCTCAAGCAACATAAAGCAGAATTCCCGTCTTTTGGTAGAAAAATGTTTTATTACGTTACCTTCTATCAAATAAAACTTTAGAATTCACCGATCTTTAGTTTTGTTTCATCAAAGTACCAGTCAGTCATCGTTTTTCCACTTTTTTAACTATTCTCAAGAAGCATTCTCTGGAGATATAAAAAAAACCATCTAATTATTCAAACCAAGTTCCCAAACTAATTTAAGTGTGCAGGATACAAACATGTGCTTTTAAACTATACGGCATTAGCTATGAAGGCCGATTTCTTACTCATCCCTTCACATTAACTCAATACTCATAAAACCAACTGCATACTTCCACAAGCAGAAAAAAGGAATATTACTGGAAACAGTTGCGTAGAAGAGCTCAGAATGGTGAACTTACCTTGGTGAAAACACGTAGCAACAAGGGGCAAGTCTGCATTTCCAATTACATGGAGAAAAATTGAAAGATAAATCACTAGAATGGTCCAAAAAGAATTAAAGACTAAAATTAAGAAGCCAACAGCTAACTCATGCACCAAATCGATCACAATGCTAGCAGCGGCTAACATCCACCCAGCATAGTTTGATAAAAGATAATTTTCAAATTTCAAAGGGAGATACAAATAAAAGCACACTGAAATATCAAGCTTTTCAATTAAACCCTAAAAAAACCAATCAATAAAAGAAGAAAGAGCGAGTAGGACCTTTTCACGATCAACGGGCTGAAGAGGTGGAGGACCACGAGGAGGGACCAACGGTCTTCCTCCCGGTCTCTTCTGCACTTCGGATACTCCGGCCATCTCTGCCCCTAGTAATAAGCACCGAGACGAAGATTCCAGCAGTAGAATTTTAGCATTGGCTGCCTTGGTTTGCTGATGCAGCGGCGGGGAGATGCAGCACTTCAGCTAGATACCTTGGATGTGGGCCTGGGCCTCCAGTGTTGCTGATCTTGGGCTTTTTAAGAAACACCCAAGTTTATGAAACAAGAGACGCTCGTCGACCTCTTTTTCTTGTTACTTTTCTGTTTGTAGCGACCCTAATGTACTCTCTGATTCACATGTTGTTTTAATTACAAATTAGACTTTTGACTCTTAATAATTGAAATTTAAATGTATTTTTTATACTAACGGAATCTTTCATTCTTTAAAAAAAAAATAAACGATTGATTGGCGTAATACATAATTATAAATTCATTAAATTTTAAAAATTTTAGAAAAAATGGTATACTATTTATTAAAAAGTCATATTAATATATTTTTAAAAAAGTTTTTACCTAATGCAGTGGTTATGTGACTTCATCCGGCGTTGAAAGTACTAAAAAAATGGCTAATCATTTACTAATTTACTAAAAAAACGTTATATCAATATTTTTTTCTTTTTACAATTAGCAAGTCTCATATACACATTAATAAATTATTTAGTTCTTGACAATAAAAATAGGTAGATGTCCTAATAATTACGTGATAATAATTCATAATTTTAATCTTTAAAAAATATAAATTACATATAACTATTTATCAATATAATTTTCTTTTTAAAAACATACCCTTATTATTTTTTGACCCTATATTATTAGTATTTATCTATATTTCAAGAATTTTTTTTTTTTCAAATCAGATATATAAGTTTCTCATGCATTAAATTATAAAATACTGTCACATGTGTTAAAAGATGGCAAATAATTTATATTTCATTGTCATGCCCATGAGTGAGAATTTTCCTGGTTAGTATTAGGTAGGAACGTGGGTTTGCCTTGCAAATTAAGATAGGGCTGTTTGTTTGTTTAAGCCAGAAAGGAAAGTGATCTTATCAACAGGACACTGTTTCAGAGAGATACATCAAATTGGATTTGGAGATAGCCTGTAATGATTTCGTTTACCATGACTTTGTTACAGTCTATTTTTTTTTTTTTTTCCTTTCAAATTGATTTCGTTTACCATGACTTTGTTAAAAATCTTAAATCAATCCCATTGATAAAAAAAATTAACGGATATATCCTGTAAAACAAAAGTTTATTTTCTTTATGATTTAAACCCAAGGCATGCCATCTCCAAACAGTTTCCACATGAAAATTTCATCAAATGAACAATATGTAATTTTGGAAAAGAGAGAAGATAATTCCAAGGAAAAGTCTCAATAAACTGTGTACTGTTTGTCCCCCCTACATAACAAAGGAAACAAACAGACATAGCATGCCTACGAGCACAGAGCTTTGAAAGCTTAGCTGATAATGAAATATATTGCAAGAAATAGAAATTTTGCATTGAAGAACCTCTGCTCTCACCTATCAATGCTTTCTGTATATGGCAAAGCTCGGACCATCTTTTTAATCTTGCATGCTCCAGGACCCCCCAACTCTTTAGGGCGCTTTGTCTTGTCCATAGGTAAGAAAATTATATACTATACCTACTGTTTTTACTCCTACTATTCAAAATTCATTTATTCAATTAATTTAAATTTTTTATAAATAAACTCATTAAGAGCGTAAAAAAAATATTTTAAATATTTAAAAATACTGCTAATATACTCAAATGTGAAATATTTAATTAAAAAAAAGATGCTTGCTATCATATCTCATTTTTCAGAGTTTATAACCTAAAACTAGCTATTACCGTTGATTAGGGCAAGTAATTATTTTTCAAAACCTTATCCTCTCTTCATCTCTTTGTGGTTATTTATGGTGATACGGTGAATAATGGGTAGTAGAGAGAGTTTCTCACAGGATGGAAAAGTCAAGTGTAGTCACATGGGCATTGTCCCAATTTGTTTGCTTTCAGCAAGTTTATCTGGTCTTGAAACCACCCCCCAGTAAAGGAAATTTGCACAAGGACGCAACTCCACTGGTTCTGTGGTTTATATCGTACTCGACTGATTTGGTGGTCTAAAAGGAAAGTGAATATTTTGTGATAGCATTGCATTATTCACAAACTCCAGGTAATTATTTTTATTTTCCCAAATTTCAGTAGGTGATTGTAATTAATATTGTTTTTTCCTTTTTTTTTTATAATCTATCCGGTATTCAAAATTTATTGTCTCGACTAATCCGAATTCGTGCCAGATAAATCTACAAAAAAAAGGCAAAACGCTCTCTTTTAAATATTTAAAAATGTTTAATTTTCAGCACTAGAATTCGATACTTCTTATTAAGAGAAAAAAAAAATTCATGTAAATTCATCTCACTACTTAAAAGTAATATTGCTTTTTACGTTATATGTCAAATTAAAACTTTTAAATAGATTTACATATTTTATATTTTAGAATATATATAGCAAGCATAATTTATTTGAAAATTTAGTGGGCAGTGAGGTAATTAAGTGCTCCACATAATAAAACATAGAGAAAAAAAATAGAAAGCAATATGTGGAAACTTAAATAATTTCAGGGTGACTGAGGTAAATTTTTTTTTTATTTGTAACTAATTAAGTTGATAATAAATTAACTTTATCTTTGTGATTTGAGATCAAAGTTACTTTAGTATAATTTAATCATTGAAATAATTATAAGAAAATCTGTTGGATCCATTTTAAGAGTTTAGAGTTTAGACTCATTATGCTAGACTTTTCTACATTTCATATACTTTTAGACTCGTGTTGGAATTTTCTAAAACTCGTAGCCATATATTATTTTTTACATATTTCCGAAAATTCTCAATCATATAAAAGTTTAGGCTGTTTTTATTTACAAAAAAAAAAATTAGAGTTGTTTTCTAACAATTTTTTTTATAAAAAATGCAAAATAGAGATCATATTTATATTGCATAATTCTTTAAATTAAAAAATAAATTTTCAGTTTTTCAATTTTAGATAAGAAATTAGAAAATAAGTTTAAAATGTTTTTCAAATTTTCTTTCATAAATAAATTATCTATTTTCTAAAAAACATTTACTAAAATAAATTGTAAGACTTTTTTAATAATTATTATTATTTTAAATGATAACAAATATATCATATATTTTATTTTTTTTTAAAATAAAAATTTATTTTTATTTTCAATAAATGGACACATTTTTTAAAATTTCTATAAAATAATATTTTAATTTTTTAGAAAAATAAAAACTATTTTTTTAAAGTAAACACATCTTTAACATCTCGAATCATTTTCATTTTTAATTGCTGCACTTGGACCAGTCACTCTATCTCTGCCTTCATACTACACGTTCGTTCTAGCGACGAGTAGACGTAAGCTATTTTTGCTGGCAGATACCACTTGCATTTTCAGTAACAAGCAGCACATCCCATTGTTTTAGCGACGGATTTTATCACTAAATCTTTAAAAATCCGTCACATTTATTTAGCCAAACAAGATCGTATTTGTAGTTATAGCGCACGTTTAGAAACTTAATATTATTCAAAGAAACTGTGAAAATAACGTCTGCATAGCCTCATTGATTGCCTAATAATGCAACTGCATTATTCTTAGAGAAACAAAAAAGAGGCAATGATGCTGATATATCAATAAAAATTAATGGCATTTTTTGTTCGTATGGTACGTATGATAATTCAATTTCGATTAAATGGAATAGTAGAAATTGCATTTCATTTAATTAGAGCCTTTGAATTTGAATTTTAGATTGATCGGAAAATATTCTGAATATATTGTATTTTTTTTATATAATCTATTTGGTTATTAAATTTATTGATTCAATTAATTTAAATTCACATTAGGCAGATTTATAAAAGAAGGCGAAGTATTTCCTTTCACGTATTTAAAAGTAATTTATTTCTAAAACTTGAACTCAAGCGTGTATAGCATTTTTTTAATATTTAGAAGGGTGCAGTACTATACTCGTAAATTTGATTGAATTGTAATTTTTGATACAGAATGGTGTAAAGAAAGATATCTGTTGATAGAGGCGAGAAAGAGATAAAGGCCAACCATAATTTTAACAGTGTCACCAATGCATATTCATGAAATTTTCGTAACTAATTTAATATTTACTGTCAGGTTTTCTTTCTTCTGTAGGAGCTGCAACGATATATATACATTATTTCTTCATGAAGTCAGCTTTTAGAAGTTAAACTATAAAGCCCTGCCTAATTTCTTAATTAAAAAAATGTACAAACTTGATTGAAAAAAAAAATCTAAATAAGCTATAAACTTGATATTATATTTAAATTGAATAGTTGATGGGTATAACGAGTTAAAATTAGAAAATAACATATTATACGATAGAAAATCACTGACTTGATAATTCACAATTTAAATTTTTTCATATTATAGAATACAATACCATCATTTTAATGATGTAAATAAATATGATTCCGTAGAGTGTGAAATACTAAAAAATAATGAAAAAACACCAAACAAATCGGGGAAAGAGCTCTAATTTTTAGCATAAACATCACATGCCTCTATTACATTGTAATTTGCCCTAATCTGGAAATTCCTAATGAATGTTTAGAATTCAGAAAAAAAAAAAAAGATAACCACTGGTGGGAACAAAAGGACCGTAAACTTAAGGCAGAAGTAGAAGAAGACATTCGTTGACTGAATAGGTCATAAATAAGAGAAATTCCACAAAGAAATAGCTAGGTGGACAGTTGATGGCAACACTATACTGAGAAAAAAAGAAACCTATCTATTTTACAAGAGCATTATTGATTTGTTTGTGCAACCAGCAGCCCAGTAATCAGTAGTAAACCAAAGTCATAGTGCTATTTATGGTTCACATGCTCTTCCTGTTCAAGGAGTCTACTGAGTGAGGTTCATTACATTTTTTGGATTATAAAGAAGAAAAAGTACTCAAAGCCAACTATCAAATAATTGCATCAATATTTTTCAAAATATGTTAAAAAAAAAAGTTGTATAATAAGTTTACAGCCACTAATATATATATATATATATATATATATATATATATATATATATATATATATATATTAATAATAAGACATTATTTTATTGCGATGAGAGGACTGGGATTTTTTAATATTAAAATTGCCAAACATATATATTAAGAAAAAAATACTGTTAAATATTATACAATTTTCTTTTACAATTAAAACATCGGTCGCCATGCAAGTATTTATCTATATATTGAAATTCATAACCAATTATCAAACATTAAAGAATACAAATCTAACAATTCAAATTAGATATATTCAATATATCAAATGTATTTAATCATCACTTCATCACGTAAACTCTAAGTCTTTTTTTTTTAAAAAAAAAAGAAAATTATTCTTTCTAATATTCTAAAGATGATGGTATTTTTAAATTTATAATGAAATCATGCATTAATTGATGATTTAGTGCCTGCATGTTCGCTTATGAATCAAAATCAATCATAAAATGTTCAACATTTAAAGTGAAGTAGAATAAAAATAGAAATTAGAAATTGATTCTTTTTGTAATTCTGTAATTTTTATGGAAAATAGAAATTGACAATTTATTGTATCTTTAATGTTAAACATAATAGGAAAATAAAAACTAAAGTTACTCCAAATTTTAAAGTAAAAAGCAAAAATATTAATATTTGAAGGATTTTTTATTTATAAATTTTCTTTCTAAACTTAATTTATAATGAATTGATCAATAAATAATTATTATATATATAAAATATTTATATATATGATAGTTATTTATTGATCGGTCAATCACAAATTAAATTCAGATAAGTATTTAAGATTAATTATTAATTAATCGCTTTAGCCAAAATTAAGGATTCAACAAAATATATCTGACAGAGTTAGTGCTGAATGGGCAATGAGCATGCAAGCTTTGTTGACTCTTTGCGTGTATCCACGCTCTAGCGAGAAGCGTGTGGACTGAAAATTTCATGGCAAAGAAAGAACTGAAATTAACTCTGTCATGGCAGAGAGAAAGAGAAAAATTAAAAATAGGAAAGAGAATAAGAAAAAGGAGCAAAAGAGAACACGCCGCGTTTCATTTTACTGCAAATTGCAAAAGAAGGTCGAGCATATTGTTATTCCTTCTCTCTGCTGCATATCTATCACTGCCCTAACTTCCATTTCTCACAGACCATACCACCACCTTTCTTTCTTCTAACTTCTTCTTTAACTCTATCTTTCTGCAATACCCAAATCCCAATTTCTCAAAAGATTAAATTTTTACGTGCTTATTAATTACATTTATATATATTTTTTTTTATCACACATGGGGAGAGGAAGAGTGGAGCTGAAGAGGATAGAGAACAAGATCAACAGGCAGGTGACTTTCTCCAAAAGGAGAAATGGATTGTTGAAGAAAGCTTATGAACTCTCTGTTCTTTGTGATGCTGAAATTGCCCTTATCGTCTTCTCTAGTCGTGGCAAGCTTTATGAGTTTGGTAGCGCCGGGTACGTTAATCTCTCCTTTTCTGATATTTCTTTTTTCTTTCTCTTCGGATTTTTTTTTTCATTTTTGGGGGTTTCAATTCCTTTTTCTTGCTGAAACTTGTTTTCTTTTTTAACTTACACTGTAAAAGTATGTATATGATGTCTGCTTAATTTATGGGTTTATCGATAACATCGCTTTTGCTTTAGAAAATTTCTTTTTGGTCACGCAAGATTCTATTGATCATTCCATATGTTCTTTCTTCTTCTTCTCTATCAAACGTTAATCTCCCAACTTAAGTTATTCGCTCTTTTTAAAAGAAATCTTGAGGTCTTAACTAAGGACCAGGTGTTTCAGAATCACAGATCGATGAGTGTTTCATATCTCCAGGAACCCTTCTGCTACTGAATTTATTGGTTGTTGGTTTTTGTGTTTCTTGATTTCATGAAAAGTGATGGGACGTATGGATAATATACAGTACTGGTTGTTAATTTCTAACACCTGGAAGCAAAACTAACTTGTGATTGAAGTTGAACCCAGCATTTTTACACGGTCCAACGGCTGAGGGGTTGCTAAAAGACGTCGGTGTAAGATCTAGGGTTTCTTTTCTTTACTTTCTCTTTTTGCTTTTACTCTTTCCTAAAAATCCAGATAACCAAAGCCTAACCTAACCTATCAGTCCAAAAAGGTCCGAGAACTGAAAGTCCTCT
>CANXYI011138016.1:0-11238 GCA_948208565.1 Hura crepitans | reverse complement strand
ATTTTAACTCTTTATGCATGTATAAACCACAACACACGCCCCTATTATTTTTGCTATTCTAGCAATAACACATACATATGCACATATCACTTATTTAACTAATTTTCATGCATTATCACATGATATCACACTCACATATATGCATTTATGAACATAAATTCTCTTATGTACACATGTGCATCATTAACATTTATACATACACCATAAACAATTTGGCCATCATGTATTTTGCATTCATCACAATCTTTCAAACATTTGTAAGATAATAATACATAAACATATTGACATATAGCATGGTTTATAAGCCTTTATAACCATTAAATGTATATTTGCACATTTACTTACACTAACATAGACACTTTGACATAAATGTACATACACATATACACATTAAATTTCATTGATTACACTTACATTGAGTTCAAAATACACCAATAAGATTGAGTACACCTTCTCCTTATCCTTGCCTTTGCTCCTTTTACCTTGCTCAGCAACTAAAAATAGGCTCACTATGAAAAATCTGTATAAAATCATAAGAGCATCAAAAATTAAATTCAAGTATGTAAACATGCTTTTGGGCACCTAAGGAATACTAGAAAGATATCAAAACACAAAAAAAAAAATACGTACCCAATTAAAATATGGCTACTATTCAACTCAACCTAAAACCATAAAAATCCTTTTCTTTTTCTCAAATCATCCACTAGAATCATGGTTTTGAGCTCTTGAAGGATTGGGTTTATATCTTGAATTGGTCAATTGAGTGTTAAATTGAGGAAAGATGAAGCAAAAATAAAGACTTCCTACCTTAGCAATGTTGTTGTCCAAGGAGGAGAAAAGAGGGAGGAAAAAGAGCTACTATTCTGATATTGACCACATTAAATGGAAATTTGACCTTTATATATATGGCTTTTAAAAATTTCAACATCTCTTTTTCTCTCCATTTAAAACAAATTCTCCACTTTCATTCCTCACTTACCATCAATTTAAACCCTTTAAAAATCATATAATGTAAGTTCTATAAGCTTTTAAAAATGCGAGATCAAAAATAAAGAAAAATCGATTAAAATGTAACTTTTTAACTTTTCTCGATTTAGTAAAAATACTTCTCAATATCCAAAAATTCCAATTGCAATGCCATATACTATTTGGAATATTTGTGTATCAGTTTTTATCAATCTCAAAAATATTATGAGTAAAAATTAAATATTTATGGTTAATCTAAAACTAGGTCACAATTCACATGACACTATTGTATAACTTATCTATCATTCTTTACAATCTAAACCACTTTGTTTTCACTTCAAATATATCCTAAAAATAGGTTATGATTGATACTTCTATTTAGAAAGATTAGTGAGACCCAGGCCTTAGGAAATACTATTCATATCCTAGGAAGTATTATTCATAACACTGGGTGTTTGGGCATTACATTTCTTCCCCTCCAAAAAGAATTTCTTCATAAAAATTACTTAGTTCAAATAATTGAGTGTATTGCTCCCTCATATAATCTTTACTCTCCCTAGTAGCTTCTTTCATTCCATAAGGTCTCTAGAGCACGTTTACTATAGGCATCATCTTGTTCTATAGCTCTTTCACTTTCTAGCTATAATTTATAATTGTTCCCCTTCATAAGATAGATTAGGTAATATCTCTACTTGTCCTACTAACAAAATATGTGAGGGGTCTACTATATACCTTTGAAGTTTAGAAATATCAAAGGTATCACGTATCTGTTAAAGCTTAGGAGGCAAAGCTAGCCTATAAGCTATTTGGCCCCACATGTTTAGTCACTTCATATAGAGTAATAAACTTCGAGCTTAACTTGCCTTTCCTACCAAACCTCAGAATATTCTTCCAATTCAAAACTTTAAGAAACACTTTGTCTTCCACTTCATACTAATCATCCTTTCACTTTATGTCTGAATATGACTTCTTTTCTGTTTGATGCTGCCTTTAATCTATCCTTGATAATCTTCATTTTCTCTTTATCATTTTTTGTCAAACTTTTCCTTACAAGCTTAGTCTCACTCAGCTTATTATAGCATAAAAGAGTTTTTCATTTTCTCCATCTAAAGCTTCATAAGGAGCCATTCCCAAGCTTGCTTGATGACTATTGTTGTAAGCAAACTCTTCTAAAGAAAGGTAACAATCCTAACTTCTATTAAACTCAATAGCACAACTTCTCAACATATCCTTAAACACCTATCAAAATGCTTTAGCATAAATGTCACATATATAACTTAGCATTGAAATCACTCATGTAACAAAAGTTACCTGAATAACTTTTTCTTATTATCCATTAGTCTATGGATGAAATGCCACACTAAAATTCAATCGAGTGTCTAAGGCATTAGAAAGCTTTTTATATAACCTTAGCTTAAACCTCATGTCTCGATTCAATGTAATAAAAGTAAGCACTCTATGTAATATAATGATCTCATCAATATATAGCTCCGCACGATTATCTAAAAAGTAGTACATCCCGACTAGTCTGAAATGCATAGTCTTAGTCAATCGAGCTACCACAACCCAATGTAAACCATATCTACTCCTTATCAAATATTAAGCCCATAAAAAATCCATAGTGACCTTATACCATTTCCACTTAAGAATTACTTTAGGATTAAGTAATCTAGAGGGAACTTGATGCTTATCCTTTACTTGATAATAAGTAAGGCACTTGGTCACAAACTAAAATATAACTCTTCTCATGCCTTGTCAAAAAAAAGAAGTCTTCAAATCCTAATACATCATGATGATACCTGGATGCATAACATATGGCATAATATGAGCTTCAAGTAATATTTGCTTCTTAAGATCTTCGACATCTGGTACACATATCCAATCATGGTAGTATAGATAATCATCACTCTTAGTCTCATACTCAGTAGGCTTCCTATCTTAGATAGCACTCATCACACTCATTAGCTTTTGATCATCCCTCTATTAATCTTTCACTTGTTCTAACAAATTGGTTTTCACTTGTAACTCAGGCAAAAGAGCTTCATCATGCATAAGCTTTAACTTGACATTCATAGCCATTATGGATGATATAAACTTTTTGATAAGAGCATCTATGACTATGTTAGCCTTCCTTGTATGATAATCAATCAAGCAATCATATTCCTTGATCAATTCTATCATGCATCTTTGCCCAAGTTTAGCTCTATCTGAGTAGGAATATACATTAAACTCTAGTGATCCATATAAACATAGCACTTTTCTCTATAGTGATAGGGTCACTAGATCTTTAAAGTGAAAACAATAATTGCAAGCTCTAAATCATAAGTAAGGTAGTTCTTCTCATACAACTTCAGCTGTCTCAAAGCATATGTAACAACCTTATCCTCTTACATGAGAATATAAACCAAACCATTATTACCTGCATCACTATAGATGGTGAAATCTTCTCCTATCACTAGTTGTATGAAGATATGAGCCTTTGCCAACTTGTTCTTTAGCTTATTAAAACATTCTTAACATCTATCATCCTAAACAAACTTAACATCTTTCTTTAACAAGAGGAACATATGTGTTACAATCAAAGAAAAACCATTTATGAACTATCTATAGTAACTCACCAACCCTAGATCTCTATTGTCTTCCTAGGCAATTTCTATTCCATAACAACTTTAATAAAATTCCTAAAAAATTGCAATGTTATAAATACTATTTTTCTCAAGATGTGAATAATATTTTCCTAAGGCTAGGGACACTAATCCTACTAAATAGATGTAATAATTATATCATAATTTTTAGACAAATTTAAACAAAAAAGAAGTTATTTAGGGGTTAAAATTATAATTAAATTTTACAGTAGTGTCATATGAATAGTTACTAGTTTTAGCTTATCCATAAAATATTTAAAAGCTACTCAAAAAATTTTGGCATTAGTACAACCTGATACACAAAAATTCTAATTAGCATGTTGTCATTAGAATTAGAATCTTTGGAGATTAGGAAGCATTTTTATTAATATCAGGCCATATGAAATTATGGGTTTTTTTTTGTGATTTTTAAGCTCTCACTTTTAGAGGCTTATGAAATGTTAATTAATTAAATTTTTTGAAGTTAAATTAGATGGAAGAAAGTCAGGTTTAATTTTAAAAATATGAAAGAAAAGAGACAAAGAAATTAATTTTGAAATAAACAACCTATATATATATATATATATATATAAGTCAAACATAATGTTTTAGTTAATATTGGAATAGTATTCCTTTTTCTTCTCCATTATTGGTAGCTGACTTCTTTAATAGAGATAACAACCATTTTTTCCTTTTGATTCCTCAAATTTATCAAATTTTAAGCCACTATAATTGAATGACCATACCTTCATAGCCTTTAGATGTTGAGAAAAGTGAAAATATATGGAAAAATCAAATGGTTTGCTCAATTTCGTACTTAATTAATAGTAACTATTTTTGGTTCAGCAAAGATTTTTAAACCTCTAGTATTTTGCTAGTGTTCTTCTACATACCAAATGCATATCTATCAAGTAAACTTGATTGTTGGATGGTTTTATGATTTTATATGGTGTTTAACAAAATGAGTCTGTATTTTACAATTGAGCTGGACAAGAAATTGATCGACAAATGAAATGGAACAATGCAGATAGGCTCTATGGTGTATTTTGATTCCAAAAAGTAAGTGTAATTGACTTAATTTATGTGAAATTAACTAATGAACTAATATGTGAATTTGTGTATATGTGCATGTTTAGTTAGAAATGGAAATTAGGTTATTTAATGGTGATTAAATTGTCCTTTAAGATGCAAGTGAATGTGATTAATGCCATTCAATATGGTAGAAGCACTTGATTGTGAAATAAGGCATGTTGATATGTTGTTGGTAATATGGTTGAAAGGCATTACTTGTGTGTGTGTATCTGTTATTTTATATATTACATGTTTGTTGTGATGAACTAAGGTTTATTGATGACAGCTAATATATGAGCATGATATATGAGGTTGTATGAGCGATAAATATGTATAAAATGAATATTAGAGGTCATGGTCAAATGGCTATAGGATGGTATGTGTGTGTTTGTATATGTTACTTGATGTGTGAATTATTTATTAATGTATGGAAATGATGAAAAATGCATAAGGTGATGCTTTATAACGGGCTAGTTGAATGGACATTTGGTATATATATGTATGTGAGATATGATTATGGCATAGAGATAAAGTTGTATGCATGCTTAAGTATGGGTATAAAAATGACATATGTGAATATTGTAAAGAAAGTTGGTCAATTATTTGTTTAAAAGCATGGTGGCCAAATGGTCTAATTTATCTTCATGGAAGAATATGCATTATGCTAAGCATCAAATAGATGTTCATCATTACATATTTGTTATGATCATGGAAATGGCATTAAGATGTTAATAATATGCTTATAAGCATATAATGATGAAATATGATTTATTATGTGCTTTTGCATGAAATAATATGCTTGAACAAAAAAATAAGTAAAATAACATAATTATTTTGTTTAGTCATTTGTTGACTAAACCAAAGTAATTATAAGTTATTTTTAGCTTACTTAAGATGGTGTAACTAAAATAAATAGTTTAATCACCTATATGAGTAACAACCTTGTTCGAATAGGTTAACTAGTTAGCTAGGGGTTATCAGTAATAGCTTGGGTACTTCAAGGCCTTTATTCAGTTTTGTTTGATTTACAAGTCCACTAAATGTCTAATCCATAAGCCTTTATTTTTTATCTTTAAATCCATAATGGTAAATGAACTTTTGGTTCATAAATGGTTAAAATATCATTAAGCTTTATTTTCTCCTTAAACTTTTGCTATGCTTGGTCTTAGATTCATGTTATTTTTTACCTTTAGGTCTTATGCTATGTTTAATCTTTGGATCCACATTAGTAGATGGACCTTTGGGTTCATGGAAGTTGTACTAGCCATCCACCCTATTTATCTATTATCTATAGGATATGTGTTCTCTTAATATAGGTAAGGTAAAGGTGGTTGAAATGAAATTTGTAATATAGATTTTTATCAAGTGTAGTGTGTATGTTTTAAACATGTGTGAAATGTAATTTTTATGTTTAGCATGTCGTAGATGTTATGTTCATCATGATGTAACATGCATGCATGTTATGAAATGGATTATACATATTATGAACTACATTTATTCATGTTTATATGATGAATTATTTCAAGAGTTATTTTGATTCCACCACTAAGCTATTACTTAGGACATCGTTTTTCTTTGTGATGTGTAGGTATAAAGAATAATTAAGCTAAAGCATCAAAATATCAAGAGTGAGCAGAAAAGCTTACCTTTTGGTATAGTTTTGTTACATATAGTAGATTATGAAATTTATAACAAAATAGGCACTTATATATTATATATGTTGTGTTATGGGCCTACATTATATTTTAAAGTAAATATAAGGTTGTTTATGATTTTGTATCCTTATATAAGTTCTTTAAATTATTTTAAACTTGTATGATATCTCTTCCTAAGTTTAAGATTGTGATTTGTATTAATGATGGACTTGTACTAATTATAGGATCATAGAAGTGGTAAATCATCTTTGAAATGTTTTAGAAGTGTTTATTTTCATTGTAGGTTACTATTCATATTTAGGAAATTGTCCTAATACATTGGTTATGCTACCGAATTTTAAACACGAGTATTATCCAAATATGGATAGTAACAAGTTCTGAAATGTTTTTTTCTTGACACACATTTTTTAAAGAAAATATTTTATTAAGACTTAAAATAAACATGTTTTAATATGTCAAGAGATGATAGTTTAGATAGCATGCTTCTGTGTTTGCTCTCTATTTGGGTTTAGCTCTAGTAGAGGGGTCACATTTGATGGTATCAGGGCTCTTATTTAGGTGTTCCTTTGCATTGTATGAGTACTTTAAGATTAAGTCTATATATTACATAATTTAAGGTACTGAGGCTTATCAATTATTTTTATGGCAATAGATAATATGAGTGCACCATAAGAGGAGGAGGGAAGTCAGGCTTCTATATTAGTGGGATATAGGTCTGATAAAGTAGCCTTTATGTAAGGTAGTACAGTGAGGCAAGTATTATCAGCTGCATAGGTTCCGTCGGTGTTTTTATAAGAAATGCTATAACTTTTGAGATAGGCTATAATTATTGCTCCACCAACACAAGAACCATAACAACAAGATATTCCTTTAGCTTATTGAAAGATCTATTTAGGAAAAAATAGAAGGAAAAGATTTTAAGGGTAAAGGTATAATAAAACATAGCAAAGTAGAGTATAGGTTAAACTGAATAGAGAAGAGCATGAAGTAGTTATAGTATACACTAGAAGAGAGTCATTTGTGCCACTTCTCCAATATGCTTAATAGGTAAACCAAAGATACCATCTCAACTAAACTTGATAAGTGCAAGTGATTTGAGAAAAAGGTTGCATATGGACATCAAGTCACTTGTAGTCTTTAGGAAGATCAAAGTTTTCTATGAGTTTGATGTTGTGTTCTATTCCATTGAGGTGGTATAGAAGGAAAAGATAGAGTTTTATCAGAAGAAGAGATCTTTTGGACATAGGGAATTTAACACAACTCAATAGTAGCAATCATGTAAGAGGTTTAGAGAGAATCAATCTTGGGCACCACAATAAACACAGAAGTAGGGATAGTCCCAAAAGATAGTTCAAGGTAAGAGGACTACAGCTGGTCAATAGCAATCTCATATAACTAGTACGCTAATTTCTATAGTAAAGAGTGGCCAAATACCATAGTGTCTGACTTGCCAAAAGGGACATGAGGGAGAATGTTGGAAAAGCAAGTTAGGTCTATGTTATGGGTGTGGTTCACCATATCACTTGATTTGTGATTGTCCTACGAAAGCTAATGCTGGTCAGCGATCTATACCTACATCTACTAGAAGATAAAATGGGCAATAAGTAGAGAGAGTAAGGGGAACTCAGAGAGATAGAGTAAAGTCCAGAGTTAAGCACAGGCCTCCTATCTAAAAGTATTCCATTAGAGAATAGGAAGATACAAGTAAGCTAGACTTTATCATTGGTACCTTCTTTCTCTTCTACTCACTTATTTTTGCTTTGATTGAGTTGCCATCTACACATTCATGTATATGCACATCACAAACATGAGATCAAAGGTTAGAGTCAGAGCTTATAAACCTAGAGATCATGGTTAGCAAGCCTATAGGTCAGCATATCATAATAAATAAATATTATAAAAAGTGTCCTTTGATAGTACAAGGACACAAGTTTTAATTAATCTCATCAAATTACCATTTGATAAGTTTCATTTGATATTAGGCATGGATTGTTTATGCAAGTATCAAGCCATAGTAGACTACAAGTTAAAGACCAAAACCTTTATATCTGAGAGGATAAACATTCTATCTAATGTTATCTTGGTAGTGACTACAAATTATTTGTCGAAAAAAGGGTTGTTATGCTTTTTTAGCTCCTTTTTATGATACCCATAGTAGAGAGCTAGATACTTTTCATATACTAATAGTGTTAGAGTTTGTGGATGTGTTTCCTAAAGAGTTACCTAGTTTACTGCCAAGATGGGAACTCAAGTTTAGTGTTGAGGTTTTACCTGACATTGCTATGGTATTGATAGCTCTATATCGAATTGCTCTAGTAAAGTTGAAACTTCAGTTACATTAGTTAGAAGATAAGGGCTTTATAGGACCGAATGTATCACCTCGAGGAGCACTAGTTTTGTTTGTAAAGAAGAAGGATGGTTCTTTACGATTTTGTGTAAAATACTAACAGCTAAACAAAGTAACCATAAAAAGAAACCATATGTTACCACGAACTGATGACCTTTTTTATCAACTTACAAGGATGGTGGGTTCTCCAAGATTAATCTATTTCCAAGTTACTACTAGGTAAAAGTAAAAAAGTCTAATGTGGTGAAGACAGTTTTCAGAATGAGATATGCCTATTATAAGTTTTTGGTAATGCCATTAAGGGCTTACCAATACCCTTGTAACTCTTATAGATCTAATGAATATAGTTTTTAGATTGTATTTTGATGAGTTTGTAGTTTTTTTCATTAATGAAATTTAGGTTTACTCTAAAAGCATAGAATAGTATAAACAACATTTAAGGAGAATTTTGTAGATTTTGTGAGAAGAGAAAATTTATGCCAAGCTTAGTAAGTGTAATTTTTGGCTTAGTGAAGATTCTTTTCTTTGACATATAACTTTTATAGAGGGGATTTGGGTTGATCCTAGCAAGATTGTAGTGGTCATAGAGTGTAAGCCACCTAAGAATACCACTGAGATATAATGTTTCCTTAGTTTGGCAGGGTACTAAAGATGCTTTGTCTAGGGTTTCCCTTTAATAGTAGCATTTAAGACTTATCTATTAAGGAAAGATGTTAAGTTTGTCTAGGATAACATTTGTTAAGAGAGTTTTGAGAACCTTAAGGCAATTTTAACTAAAGCTCCTATTCTTGTTCAATTGATTTAAGGGAAGGACTTCACCATCTACAATGACACTTCACATAACGAATTAGGTTGTGTTTTGATGCAAGATGGCAAGGTTATTACTTACATTTCAAGGTAGCTAAAGCCATATGTGAAGAACTACCCTACTCATGATCTAGAGCTTACAACTATTATGTTTGCTCTAAATGTTTGGAGACATTATCTCTATGGAAAGAAGTGTAATGTTTATACCAATCACAAGAGTCTAAAGTATCTACTACCCAAAATGAGCTAAACTTAAGATAGAGATGTTGGATGGAATTAATTAAAGACTATGACTATTTGATCAATTGTCATGCTAGTTAGTACAATGTTATGGTAGATGCCCTGAGCAAAAAGTTCATGCCAACCATAAGAGCCATGAAATTCATATTATAGCTTATGGGTGATGATGCTTTGTTAGCAAAGATGTAATTCAAGCCTAGTTTGTAATAGAAAGTCAAGGATTTATAAAATGATGATCATATGCTTATGAGTGTGATAATTATTATCCAAAAGGGGAAGCCCACTAAATATGTGATAAAGAGTGATATTCATCTATATTATCATGATGTGATTTACATTCTAGAAGTTGATGAGTTGAAGAAGCAGATTTTGGATGAGGGCCACAATACTCTTTATGCTATACATCCTCATAGCTTAAAGATGTATCTAGACATGAAGTTTTTATATTTGTTTCCTAGTATAAAAAAAGGATGTATCAAAGTATGTGACTAGGTGCCCTACTTGCTAATAAGTGATGGAAAAGCATACGGTTCCATCTGGATTGCTACAACTTATAGTAATTCCAGAATAAAAAAGGGACAAGGTCACTATGGACTTTGTGATAGGGTCACGTATGACAAAGAACAAGTGCAATTTAGAATGGGTTATAGTAGATTGTCTGACCAAGATAGCTCATTTTATACTAGTGTAGATGGATTACTCGTTAGAGAAGCTTGCAGAGTAATATATAGATGTGATTATTAAACTAAATGTAGTGTTATCTTCCATCATATTAGATCGAGACCCATAATTTACATCGAGGTTTAAAAAGAAGCTTTATAATGCATTGGATGCTTAGTTAAGCTTTAGTTTGGCATTTTATCCACAAATTAATGGACTGTAATACTCGTAAGTTAAGGCTTTATGAATAGTACCACTAAGGTTAAAAAGTGTTCTTGGAGTGTCAAGTCACCTTCACGAGGCTTAAGGTGATGGTATTAGTCATGAATCTTTGAGGGGCCATCGAACGATGAAATTGACTAAATTTAAAGATTTACCAAAACCAAAAAATTATTTTTAGCTATAATTTAGTGTGCCATAGGCTTAGATGGAGTCATATTAGGAACAACTCAGGATGTGCCTAGATAAACCTAAAAATGCCATACCTTAAAGGTTAAAAATTCCATTGAGTCCATTGGTGAAAGAATTTTTGAATTCTAAGGTTATTTCCAAATTTTCTTAATTTCAGGGTTTTGCACATAAAATCAAGGCAATTAATTAACTATCTTGTCAGTGGAATTTGAATGTGAAATTTTAGGAGACTCGAAATGGGACTATTTGAGGATTTTTAAAATAAATACAATGATTTTTAGAGATCTAAGTGATTTTTTAAAATTTTGCAAAGTTTCTACCAATATTAAGCTATTTCAAGTTGTTTTAGTGGCATGTAGGCCCCACCCGTGCCTTCTCATCAACTATATAAGGCCCAAGGTAACACCTAATTGGCCACTTGGCCACCTCTACTCATATCTTCCTTCTTTCTACTTCC
>CANXYI011137946.1:0-11010 GCA_948208565.1 Hura crepitans | reverse complement strand
TAATAATCTGTCTAAATAGAAAGATTTTCTAAAGTGAAATTCACATAAAAGAACTGTATCTCAAATAGGATTATAGTATCCAAATCATTTATATCGGATCAAGAATGAATAACATTACCACTTTTAATTTTCATCACTTGTTTTTATATAGGACAATAGTTATCTAATCATACCGATCATTTTAATTTTATAAGTATTGGAAACATTTCGAGCACCAGCTCATGAAATATATTTTTCTTGTTTGTCATTAATTTGATGCAAATATTTTTTTAGTGCCACATTGCACTATAATAGTCTTTCTCAAAGACCATTTTGAAAGAAGAATTTGTCATAAGCGAATAAGTTAGAGAAAATAAACAGCTTGCTTTTAATGATCCCTTAACATTATGCACGATACCCCTTAATTTCATTTAGTATTTTTATTCCTGAAAATGACATCTATACTACTTATAAAAATATAATGTTAGGGCGAATTTTTTTATACTAAAATACTTTATTAATATATTTAATTATCATTAACAATTTTATTTTTATTTGATTCATTAATGTTTATTTTCATTTACATGTAATTTTTTTAAAATAAAAATATATGTTATTAAATAATATATTCAGTGAGATATTTTGCTAAATAGATTTTATGTCTATTTAGATTATCAATTTCATTTAATATAGTATTTATATTTATATTTTAAATAGAAAATTCTCCATATAAATGCTATTTTATGAATTTATTTTTTATCGAATTGCATCAATTTATCCATTATTTTATAATTAATAAATATGATGAGTATATTTAATTTTTTAATTTAAAGGGATATTTCTGTTTTGAAGTTTTTTTTTTAATTCTTTTTTACTATCATCATGTTAATATAATTTTAATAAAATTTTCATAACCTTAGCTTTTATTTTAATAAAAGTATAAAAAATTTATAAAATTTTTCATTAAATAAATAATTGAACCAACGTTAAAGTAATAAAAATTCAATTTATTTTAGCATTTAAAGCATTTTTTCATGCAAAAATATTTTATTAAAAGGATGTTAAATATTTGCATATTCTTGTAATGAGTTTGATCATTTTATCGCAATTATTAGATGATTATTTCATGCAGAAAGATATTTCCTTATCAAATATATAAGAACATAATTAAAACTCAAAGAAAATGCTTATAATTTAATTTTTAAAAAAAACCTTAAACTATAAATTTTGCTAATGGAAAATAATATATGTATTGAAAATTAATTATTATTTGAAAATAGTTGTAATGAAAAATAAAAGTACGTAATCATCCAAATTTTAAATTTATTATACATGTAAGTGAAATTATATATTTCACTGATTGAAAAATAATATATGTATTGAAAATTAGTATCAGGAGACATTTTGGAAGAGACAATAAAGTATTTATAAAAAATAAATAGTTGAACAAAATTGTTAAATTGTTTATAAAAATTGTATAAAGAACTATTTTGATCATTGTAAAATTTAATTAAATTAGTTAAAAATATATTAATAAAATAAATCAATATTTTTTAAATTTATAATTAATATATTATTACCTTTGATAAATTAATTACATTAGTTAATTATATTTTATAAAATATATATAATTAAAAATATTAAATACAAAGCAACTGAAAATAATCAAATTATCTATATAATATTTTATAAAAAATCTTATTGTATGTAAAATTAAATTTAATGTAGTTAAAAAGATATTAATATTTATAATTGATTAATAGTTATTATTTTCGATAATTTTGTATCACAAAAACATGTCAAATGATTATAAAAAATATACTTAAATTTAGTTACCCACATATTATAAGAGTATATATATTAAATTTAATTAAAAGTATTATACAAATGCAATGCACGTGTATTTTTGCTAGTTGTAGACGTCCTTCTTTTAGGACCAACGATAATAACCAGAGACAGGGCCGTATAGCAAGTCAAAAGAGCCTAAATCCATGTCCACACGAGCCAATAAATGACCAAGCCAACACTAAGTCCGTGCGAACTATCATTGACCTAGTTAAATCTGAAAGGCCTATGGGCCGTAACCCAACTAAACTTATTGAAAGCCTACATCCGCATGGATTTGGTTTTCTCACAAGATTAAGTTCGCATGGACCTTTTAAGAAAAAGATTCTAGAATCTTAGTCTTTTTATTTGGACTCTGATTCCTAATCCTAATTGGATTCTTCCTCTTGATGGGTGAGAATATTGCCCAGAAACACTATAAATACTCATTCCCTTATAAAGCTATGGGGGCAACTTCTAATTATTCAGACAACCCTCATTCTGTGAGTCTAAGGCATTCAGAATTTAAAGCAAGATTTAATCTACTAGCCCTTGAGCCTACACAAAATAATCCTTTCTTTCAAAACTCAAATCTTTTGCCTTATAGCTTGATGCAACATCTAGGTAAGTTTTGATGTCACTTTAATTGTACATTCTTCCTATGGTTTCAATGGCCTTCAAGGATTAGTTGGTCATGTGAGTTTGTCCTATTTAAGCCCCACACTAATTATAGGAGTGAGATATTGACTTATCATGCATACATCTTTATCTTGCACATTTTTTTAAACCATGAATATGTATTCTACTTAGTGCCATGAGTCCACACAGACAATACCCATGAGATGCTTAAGTCCACATGGACATATTTGTAATGTTATAATCATGTTGTTTAGTTCGTACATCTTACATAACAGTCCTATACTTTTATCTTTTGCTTTCTATTCTAATAACTTGCTCAATACTAAATAATGTATGTTTCACCTCTATTGATCACTATAGCATGTCATTAAAATGTATTGATATTAAGTATGTCTTTTAATTAATCATAGTCATTCTATTTATTATTATGCACGTAATATACATTTTGGAATAAATGTCAAGTCCATGCGGACTCCCTTTCATGAGAAGTGAAGTCCGTGTGGATGTTTATGTTGCACGAATATGTTTTCATGTAGTCAATGCGGACATGTGTTATGTTGAATTGTTTATTTTTCTCTTAATTATTCTAATTACCATTCTATTTATAATAACTATTCATGCATATTCCATACATATTTATATTCATATATATACCTTTGACATGTATCATAACGGCCTTGTTTGGTACTGTTATTTGGTCTTTATAGAATGTTATTTGTGTCACTAATCATTTTATTTTGAGTTGTATAAAATTGACCATTTATGCTGTATAGAAGGTTCGAATGGACCATTTTCATCTTTATATAAAGTTTGCATGGACATATGACAAGGACCATAAGGAGCCCGTATGGACTTATTGATGTAAAAGTAGGACCAATTCCTTATTCCTAGTTTACTTATTTGGTTTTGTACCTTTTATCTTCTTTTGCTTATTTTTGGGTTGTAATAGTCAGTTTAATAACTTATTTTACACATAAAAAACCTAACTACACATCCATGATTTTTTTACCAAAGGTGTTTTCATAACAAAATGGTTTTGAGTTTTCCTTAATAAAAGTCACATAAAAAATGTATTTGGACAAATGCCAATCTCCTAAAGATAGGAGTTAGGCAATTAACATCAATTCCTATGAAATTATGGATAATTATTAAGGTCAAACAATAATTAATAAATAGCTCGATTTATGGATGTTCAATTTATATTTATGCTTTGTTGTACATTTTGAATATTGTAACTTATTTTCTTTATGTGAAAAAGTGACATATATGCTTTTAACTAAAATACTTGCTTGTATGATATGTGATTGATAAATGTTATAATATAAAGGAATATATATTATTAGGACTTAAATAAGATATGATTCTGAACCTTTTCTAGGTAAAAGATTAGTGGTCTTAGTGTAGAGCCAAGTGGCGACTCTAAACACTCACCGCCTCATCCTCGATACGTAAAAAATCTACAGTGATGACTCCGTTGGGGACTAAGAATTGAATCCAAAAATGCCCAAATAATATATCTTCTAATATTCTAATTTTTATCAGTCCTATGCATTTCATTCTATGTGAATTGTGTCCCTTTTTACCTTATATGTTGTTGCAAACCATGAGCTCATTTTTCATTCAAGAATGAGGGATTGCTAACATATCTAGAACTCACAAGCCCTGTACGTTGAGTATATCAAATGGTGAACTAACTAGTCATTATTATCGTTGATTGGAAATACCCATTAGGAGGGACCCCTAAAGCCTTTTCAGACCAAACCATAAAGCCCTTATAGTTAAAGCTTAAGAACTTCCTCTAGGTTGTATGACCCTAAGTGCTTGCGATTGCATCATGACTATTACGTGGGCTTATTACATATAACCTTGTTAAAGTGGGGCTAAGCCCATTATGCCTTTTTATCTAGAATGGGCTCACCTAATTTCACCTTAAACAAGACTAAATGTTATAAGCCACCATTATTGCATGTGCTTTAAATACGAGAGGTCATTGGCCTAATTAAGCTCATAAATGAACCTAGGTATCCCTTGTTGATGCTTAAGGCAATCCCATCTAAGAAAGAATGGCTTGACCATGTGTATAGGAGAAATAAAGTTGCAAGGTTCATCGCTTGTGTTTATCTATGCAGTATCACATACATATCATGCATACATAGCACATCATTACGCATCACATAGTACAAGTGTATATTAATCATACATCACATTCTAAACACTTGTTTTTTCAACCATCATTGATCCCTTATTTGCAACTCAGTGGAGAAGAGTAGGTAAGCCTTTTGTAGAATAAACAACTAAATACTAGTCCATCTAGAAGAGGAGCCATGTCAGGAGATAAAGTTGTTACCAAATCAATGCTGATAGAGGCCATAGGAGAAATGGAATAGAGGATGTTGATTACACTTACTAATGCCATGTCTAGCATGCATTTCCAAAAAGAAAGGGCGAAACTTATACAGCTCATAAAGGAAAGGAGGTAGTGGATGAAGTAAATGATCAAGCGTTTGATAAAGATATCCTTTTGGTTAGAAATGCTTACAATAGGGTCCCTCCACCTAAACAAATTGAGGATAATCATACCAAAAAAACCAAATGAAAAAATAGAGGGTATGAGTTGGTTCGTCACTTAAGGGAAAGAAATTGACCTTGATTACATCAGTTTGAGGCCAGATCACACTATGCCTCACAAATTCAAGATGCTTGACTTAAGCAAGTTTGATGTCACCATAGATCTAAGGACCCACTTAAAATAGTATGCTGTAGCCATGAGAACCACTAACCTTTTAGAAAGCTAAGTCGTAAGCTTATTCAGTATGTCCCTTACTGGCCAAGCTTTGGATTGGTATCACTACCAAAAGAGAAGAATCAAAGAAGATTAGGTTGAGCTAGCAAGAGCCTTTAGGAAGTTATATTCGAACAATGCCAGTATTGAAGTAACTCTGAAAGAGATATGGAATTGGTAAGATAGGAATCAAGTGAAACCTTCTCTAGTTACCTTAAACGATGGAGGGCTAAGGTCTTAAAGATGAGAAACAAGCCCAATGACATTAATTAAATAAAGATGTTCATTTAAAATGCTAATGGCTATATGAACAACAGACTCATAGACAAAGGTATCACTATTTGGGAAAAATTAAAGGATATCACCATTGACTTGGAGATAGCCTATCAAAATAAGGGATTCAAAAGGACATACAATTTAAACTATAATACTGGGGGCACCACCAAGACTGCAAATGTAAATGCTTCTCCACCTTAGGGAAGTCTTTATCCTAGTGTTTGAGAAAGCTAGTCAAAGAAGGCAAAATACAAGCTCTCCAACGTCAACCTCAAAACGACCCTCTGCCTCTAAATTTAAGCATGATTAATATTACTCCTAGCATTAGAGAATGGGCCATCTTATGGATAATTGTAAGGTTTTTAGAAATGTTATACAAGAATTGATTAATACCAAGCAGATACTAGATCTAGAGGCCCAATCAAACCCATTTCCCAAACACAATCAAACCTCATGCTTGCTCAAATCTGAATTGCTTGAAGATTATGTTCTGAAAGATATCTACGGATCTAACCATAAGGTAAGTGAGGGGTGAGAGCAAGCGAAGCCATTCTCATGACTGGCTTTTAGGAAAGTGAGAGTGAAAGTGAGTTTGGGGAGAGTAAAGGCTTTTGGGATAGATCTTTTGATGAGGATCCTGAAAAGGGTAAAAAAGAGGAAATATAGGTTGAGGGAGAAATAGTCAAAAAGGTTGAGAAAAGATCCTTCAAGAAAAAGAGATCAAGATGAAAGAAGTTAAAAATGATAGGGTACCTAAATAGCTGAAGAAAACTCAGGCCTACATTAGCATATGGGACTTATTAATGTCCTCACAGTCTTATAGATAGAAGGTGATTAAAGCCTTGGGACAATTTATGGTATTTCCCACCATTATGCCTAAAGAGTTAGTCTAAGCCATGAAAACTAGAAAAACTGGAATTATCACTTTCTCAAATGAGGACCTACCATTATAAGAGAGAACATAATCGGCCTCTCTTTATCAAGGCTGAGGTGAATGGGAAAAAAGGGGATGTGCTATGGTAGATGGTCCATCACTATGTGTGTGCTCAATCAAAATCCTAGCAGGTTTGGGCATTAGAAACAAAGATTTAATGCCCTCCAAGATCACCATTAAAGCTCATAATGATACGTGCGAATAAGTCGAAGGTTTATTTACTACAAAAGTCCAGGTAGGGCCTATTGTCGATGAGGTTGAGTTCACAGTCATTGACATTCCAACCATATTTTTAGTATTACTTGGCTAACCCTAGTTTCATAAGTTAGAGGGGTCCCCTTAACTCTACACTAGATGATTAAATTTCCTCAAAGGTGGTATCACAATTAAAGTAAAAATTGACCATGCAGTTTGCAAATCAACCATTCACTAGGTTCCACATTGCTATAATATATAAGGATTATACGGACATTGTAGTGTTCAAAATCATGAAAAAGATGAACTTCTTATCAGTAGTTAGCCTAGGTAAGAACCTTCAAAGAATAACAGAACCATTACAGATCAAAAGTCAAAAGGACATTAAAGGACTAGGGTATGACCCAAGTCTAGGGGACAATTGTAAGGAGAAAGGAAATAATCTAGGAGATCACTTTGTGAAGCAAGAGAAGATGAAGTACAATAGGACCCCAGAACCAACAGTGATAGCCGATTGTTCTAGGCTCGGGTTTAAGATATTTGCAGACATTGTAGATTTGGAATCAGGAAGCTTAAAGTATGTTCAACAATGGAAGGAAGAGATTTTTCCAACCTTCACAGCAACTGAAAAAATTTATCTAACCATGGCTAGAGATGTCCCTGATCCTATAGATGATAATTTACTTTTTGATGAATAGTATTTGTTTGACCTTTTTGAGGTGAACAATTTTCTTAGTAATAACGTAAATAATGAGTTTGCTTATTTGTGCAATGTTTTTCCTGATGGTAGCATGCATTTTAGTGATCATTACATAAGCATTTTTTGATAGCAATTGCATTAAAACTAACACATTTAATCTTGGTACAAATGAAAAACCTAAAAATATATTAATTGCCCATGATACTACTACTAAAGAAAGGGAAAATTTTGAGAGATTACTGAAAAATATGAAAAATATTTGCTTAAAACTATGAAGACATACCGTCATTGATCGAGAGGTGGCCAAACATGCAATTACAACTCATGATCACATGCCTCCAGTTCACTAAAAGCTAAGAAGAATGAGACAAGAATGGGTCAAAAATGTCAAATAGGAAGTCATTAAGCTGTTAAAAGCCAAATTCATAGAAGAAATAGTCTTCTATACTTGGTTAGCTAACATTGTCCTGGCACCAAAGAAAGACAGAAGGGTTAGAATATGCATCGACTACTGAGACTTAAATAAGGCATGCCCTAAAGATGACTTCCCTTTGCCTCATATCGATGTACTAGTTGATAGTGCAACCATAGTGGCCATGTATTCCTTTGTAAATGGATTCTCATAATATAACCAGATTCTCATAAAGGTGATAGACAAATGCAAGACAACTTTTATAATAGAATGGGGGACATACTGTTATAAGACAATGCCCTTTGAGTTTAAAAAATGTAAAAGCAATATATCATAGAATGGGCATAAACTTTTCCATGACATGATGCACAAAGAAGTAGAAGTTTATGTGGATAATATAATGGTCAAATCAATGGATAGGGAAGGATATTTTGAGGCCTTAGAAAAGATCTTCCAAAGTTTAGACCAGTTCAACATGAGACTTAACCCAAAGAAATGCATTTTCGGGGAAACATCGAGAAAATTGTTGGGATTCATGGTTAGTGAGAATAGAATTGAAGTAAATCTTGATAAAGTAAAGGAAATTCTAGAAATGCTTGCTCCTTAGATAGAAAAAGAAGTTTGAGGGTTCTTAGGAATGCTACAATATATTAGTCAATTTATAGCTAAGCTTACCTCTGTTTGCAAACCCATATTCAAACTCCTGTAAAAGAACTAACCTTGTGAATGTAACATTAACTGCCAAAAAGCATTTGAGGCCATAAAATAATACTTAATCAACCCACCTATCTTAAAGCCACCTATGTCAGGAAAAGCGCTAATCTTATACCTTACAGTAGAAAAGAATTCCATTAGGCCTTTTATTGCACAAGTAGACAAGTTTGGGGTAGAATATGTAGTTTATTACTTTAGTAAGAAACTACTCCCATATAAGCATAAATATTAAAGTTAGAAAAGATATATTTAAGGGTGATATAGGTCTCCAAGAAGCTCTAACACTGCTTTCAATCATACAAAGTAGAGGTAGTGGTTAGACATGATCCTTTTCGATACCTATAGACAACACCATCACTAATAGGTAAAATGGGCAAGTGGATTCTATTGCTAGAAGAGTTTGACATCTCTTATGTAACCAAGAAAATAATCAAAGGACAGGTAGTAATAGACTTTCTAACATAACAATTGATCAAAAGTGATGAGGTGGAATTCAAATTCCCAGATGAATACCTAAAGGCAATATCCTAAGAGGGATGAAAGATGTATTTTGATGGGGAAGTCAATAAAAAAAGTGCAGGCACTGGAGCATTGGTAATCGGTCTAAAAAAAGAACACATGTTTTTGCAAGAAAGTTGGATTTTTTAGCTATAAACAACATCACCGACTAAGAAGCTAGCATCCATGGCATCAATACTTTACTCCTAATAGGGAAAAAAACAATTAATGTGTATAGGGATTCTATGTTAGTAATACAATAGGCAAGGGGTAATTAAGAAGTCAAAGATGAGAATCTTAGCAGGTGCTCAGAATAATAATAGATTTGTTAGAAACATTTGATAGATGTACCTTCCACCACATCCCAAGAGAGTAAAACCAGGTAGCTGATGCTTTGGCAACATTAATGTTAGTAGCTGATTTCACCAAGAAGGACATGATCAAGCCAATGTATTTCACTAAGCTAAGACATCCAACACACACTAGCATAGTTAGCATAATGGAAGTAGGGATGAACGATAGATTACTTTGGTATCATGACATTCAAATGTACTTAGAGATAGAGAGATATCTAGATCATACAACTAAAAAGGATAAGAAAGTATTATGAAAGCTATCCATTCAGTTCATCTCCTTTCAAATGATGTTGTACAAAAGGCACTATGATGGTGTTCAACTCAAATGTGTGGATGAAGTAGAAGCTTAGAAGATACTAGCAGAGGTACACGAAGGCATTTGTGGTTCGCATATGAATGGGAGAAATTTAGCAAAAAAGATCTTGAGAACAGGATATTATTGGCTAACAATGAAGACAAATTATTGCATCTTTGTCAAGAAATGTCACAAGTGCTAGATCTATGCCAATCTGAGCCACCTACCACCATATAATTGTCATTTCCATGGCCCTTTTTTGCATAAGGAATTGACATAATAGGAGAGATAAGGTCGTCCCTAATGAGAGGTCATAGATACATAATCATGGCTATTGACTACTTTTCAAAGCGGGTAGAGGCTGATTCTTTCAATAAATTGGCAGCAAAATAGATAAGCAAATTTATTAAAAGAAATACCATTTGTAGATATGGGATGCCATAATAAGTAATTTCAAATAATGGAGTATAGTTCCAAGGTGAAACTAAATAGCTTCTACAGAAGTATGAGATTAAACACCATAAATCTTCCCCCTATAGGCTTTAAGCTAACTGTGCAGTGGAAGCAACCAATAAAAATGTCAAGAAAATTTTACAAAAAATGATTGTGACTTATAAGGATTGGGAAGAAATGTTGCCATTCACACTTTGGGGTTATAGGACTACTATCAGAACCTCAAAAAGTGCCACACCTTACTCATTGGTATATGGAATGGAAGTTGTGCTACCAATAGAAATAGAGGTCCTTTCATCGAGGATAGTCTTAGATGCAAAGGTACCAAAAGCTAAATGGGTAAAGGCTAAATATGAACAGTTGGTGTTAATTGATGAGAAATAGATGAAAGCTTTGTATCATATGCAACTATATCAAAAAAGGCTTGCTAAGGCCTACAATAAGAAATTCAAGCCATTTTCCATTCGAGAAGGTGATCTCTTCTTAAAATAAACTAAACCTTTACTAATAGAGCCTAAAGGGAAGTTGAAGCCTAATTAGGAAGGCTTATACATGGTAAAGAAAGTACTCAGGCATGGGGGCTTCAAAATTTTAGATTTAAAAGGTAATGAATTTTCAGAACCTGTGAATATGGATAGATTAAAAAAAGAATTTTGTTAAAAAAAAGAAAGTCTGCTAAGTTGAAAACCCTAAAGAGGGCATCTTAGGCAAAAATTAGGGCACCCCGATGAGGTGAAAACCTAGAAATAGGCATTTCATGTAGAAGTTAGAGAAATAGAGAGAAAATGTTCAATCAAGAAAACTTGCAAAGGCTTATTGATAATGGTAGTATTATTAAAAGGTAATTAATATATTTACCAAGCTTAGGCAGGTTAGTCCTAATGTAATTAACGTTGGAAATTCTTAATCATGATCACTGGTGTGCAAATTACATTCTAGCAATAAGCATCCTA
>CANXYI011137638.1:0-10997 GCA_948208565.1 Hura crepitans | reverse complement strand
AACAAATTACCATTAGTTTCATTTCAAATATATTTAATTGTTACAAATATTTATAAAAAAATATTTTTTATCTTTCTTTATTTTAAAATACAGTTAACATGAAAAAAAAAAGCCTTAAATTTATAAAAGTTTATTATATTTATTTGCTAGAAACTTTAATAATTAATCAAAAATATTAGTTAATCAATTTGAAAAAAATGAAAAAAAGGAATTTAATAAGGCGATTAATAAAAATTAATTGATTATTTAATAACATCGCTAGCTCAGGTAACCAAGAATTTAAATAACTCACTAAGCCAACGTAAATATTGAAAAATTGGGTGCGGCCGTTCCTGTTAGGTATCTTGAAGGCATATTTGAAAAATTGAAAATTGAAGTGGATTAGAAGGAATAAAAGCTGATTTACGAGGAATTATCTTGCTGCAGTAAAGAATTTTTTTACTTTTTTTTTTAATCCTTCCTCCCAACTGATGTAATGTCAGTTAGGTTGGTAAAAAGTTAAAAAAAAAAAAAAACTGATTCATGCACAACAACAATATAGGTCACATTGTATTTATCTTATTGGAGCTATTCTCGATTTCCTATACCTGACAGACAAGAGGACATTCTAACCATTGAAACAAAGAGAATTGCTTTCTGATTTTTAGCTATAGAATGAAAAACGAACCACATACACGCAGAATGCGAATCTCACTGCTCTACACGCATTTAAATCATCTTTTATAATTCACACGCATGGATCGTATAAGCATTCAGAAAAAACACCGTACAATGAAAAACATCATAGCCATAATTTTTTTTAAGAAAAAAAGGGAAGCCTTAAAAAACATTGGGCCTAGCTACTTGCATTAAGTAGCAATATAAATCTACCTAGGCTAGTATGTGCTTCTGTTACCTCCATTATATCTTTTAATAGATAATTTTAAATTTAATTTAAATGTTTAAAGTTATAATAATTAAATTTTTTTTATAATAATTGAAATGTTAAATTATTTTTTATGATAGTAAAATCCAGTAACAATCTTTTTCATTAAGAATTAAATAGTTTATTAATGTGATAAATACGCAAATCCGTTAATTAAAATAAAATTTTCATAAAATTGTTATGAATAAAATTTAGACTTCTCATAAAGAAAATGTGTAATTTTATTGCCTTAAATGTATACAGATAATTTTTCTTTTTTTTAACAAAAAAAGAAATTTCACATTATTTATTCGGCATTCTTTTAGACTAAATGTCATGTGATACGCACTGACCATTCATTATCCTTAAATCTCAATTAGTAAATTTTATATGTTATTTAACAGGTAATCTCAAAAAGTGTGATAAAAAAAGTTAAAGAGACAAATGAATCGAATTTACTATGCGAAGGCGAAGATATGGACTTCTATTTTGGAGTTGTTGGCTGGGTGAGTTGGCATCGATTAGCATTAACTCATTTTTCTTCCTTCTTTCTTTCTCAAGATACCCAATAAACCAAGGAACTACATAACTTTTTTCTTTCGTTCTGTACGATCCTCAATTTTTACATGCCATTTCTAAATCAAAAGCCCTTATAGGATCCCCCTCACAGGACAAAAGAGAAACGTTAAAGAATATTTATTTTTTATTATTATTTGTTAGGCTGATATAGATCCTTCGAAAAGAAGATCGCAATTGTATGTTGGCCCCCATTCAAGAAAGTTCATCGGTGGATTGCCAGCATAAAAGACGCAACTAGACCTTTAATTGATGCATGAAACACTTTTCAAAGTTATTGTTGAGACGGACATTTTTTTTCTCTTTTTTCTTTTAGCCTAACAATACTTTTCACAAACATTTGAAATGCAATATTTAACAATACAAATTCCACTACATTTCCACTTGATTTTATCTCCAAGTAAATTAAATAACAAATATCCTTATTAACCACATTAACGCTAAATTTCAAACTACAATTAAAAAGCTAAAAATACAACAAAAGCAAGAACATGGAGCACCAAAAATTTTAAGCCTTCCTGCCTCTAATCCTTCTAGCAAATTGATATCCTTAGGCATAATATTAAATAAATTTCAGAGAGCAGCAATAAATTGCTCTGGAATCTCATACCAATTTTTAAATCTTTAGCAATTTCTTTTACCAGCCCTGAAATGGAGGCTTCCTATTATGAATTTTGTGCTCATCGTACTTCGTGATTTCTTTTAGGGTCACTATCCCTGGCCCTCAACAAGTGAGGCCTAAGGCTCCATGATTGCCGGAGTAGATTTCCTCACTACATGAGCAGCTAGCTGCCTCTATAGGACCTTGCCTCCAGCTGACAAGTCAATGGAGAGAATATTAAGAATGGATAGTTGCTAAGAAACTAAATTATCATGTGCAAAATAATAATAATAATAAGAAGAAGAAGAAGAATAAATGAATTTATTTTAAGGATTTCGCATGTAAGTGAACCCAATCATTTGGTATAATTAAGCGTTCAGATGTTGATGGTGTGAGAGACAGAGGAGGAGGACTGCAACAGTAATCCAATTCTACGGATTTAGAGATATTCAAATTCAGAATACCAACTCAGCAGAAATAATTGCGGGATCTCTAATTGTTGATTAATCTAAATCTTTTGAAACTATTGATGCATAAATTTGCAGAGGATCTTTCATAAATTGCTGCTATCTCATCTTGGATTGAGTCCGGGGAAAGTAAGTGGGAAAGCAATGTCAAAACGATGGGTCGGTGGAATGATGAAGGTTGTGGAATTGAGATCAAATCGGAAAATATGACAATAAATAGCGTGAATGAGAATTTATAAAATTTTATGGTGCGTATTAAAGTACACAATTTGTTTAAACGCATCAATGAAACACTCATATACCATTAGTGATTTGGAAACAAATGTTTGAATATTTATTTAAAACTATATTTTGATGTATATCGTATTTATATAGTATGTTTAGTGAATAATTTGATATTGTTCTATATTACTGTGATTTTAATTAAAAATATTAAAAATTAAATTTTATTATTTTATTAATTGTAACTGATTCTTACTTGACATACACATCATTTGCTTCGAATTGTATCCTTCGTATATATATAATTAGATACGAGCTTGAATTATTTTTTCATTATTTTATAAAGTTATCTTATATCACTTAATCTTATTCCCTTGTCAATATTAACCAAAGCATTAAATCACTAATGCAATACATAAATGATTTGACTCAATTTTCTATTTATGATTTTTATTTTTTATGTTTCACACTTTTAGAATTTATATTTGATTTTGAATTGATATGTATTTTTTCTTTATGTGCTTCACAATTGTATAATTAACAGTAAATTAATTATTAATAAACTGATTATAATTTTTATGTTTGAAAAACTAATAATTTTAGATTAAACTTAAAAATAAGTTATGGATTGATACCCACCCCTGGTACCCACAAACGATGCAAACAGATAAATATTTTTTTACTTTCTATTTTTTATACGGAAATGATAACGATGCATGGAACTTATGCTACCATCACTCCGCATTTTCACCTGTTACTTCATAATATCAAGTTGCTTTTAAAATTAATTTTAGTTTTAAATTACTTTTATTGCTAAAAAAAATAAATTTTCAAAATTGTGTTCCGCTATTTGCATAAATACAAATTATTAAATTAAAATATATATTTATCTAATAATATATATTTACGAAAATATTAAAATTACCAGGCACTGAATATTAATGATAGGCTGTTAATAAAAGTAAAATTCAGTTATCACGAGTTTATTTAACCCAAGTAGGAACCAGATTAACGAGTTTGACCAACCACATTCGAATAACAACAGCCGACTCGTTTTCACCTCTTTCCATTTCTTTTTGCCTTCTATTTCGTTCTAGAATCATAGCACGATTCTTCTCTTTCTAGGTTCTTTCTTCTTTTTTTCTTCTCCACTCGTACTTCTGATTTTGATCCCCTCTTCTTTTTCAATTTAAATAATATTGCTCTCAATTCAAATCATAACCCTAGCTGGAGCTGCCCCTGTCTCTCTCTCGTCGCGTCTATTTTAACAGGTATGTGATATACACAGCTCAATTCAGCTTCTTTTGTTGATTTAATATGCTTTTCTTTTATTAGATTTGATTTTGACATGTTCTTTCTTTAGATCTGCTTTGAATTAGAAAGATCTGAATTATTTGTTTGGTTCTAAAGAAAGCGTAAAACCCTAGCTTTTCGCTTTTTTTTTTTTTTGCTATGAAATATGTTGCTTGAATCTTAATTGGGAATCTAGGGGATAGACTAGTAGATCAATGTCTAAAGTTATGCATTTGCTCCATGGAATTGGAACTCTGATTTTCGTTGATTCTCTTGTTAGTTAGCTTATGTATTTATGCTGGAATGATTCATAGATGCATGCTCGTGCTAATGAGGGATGAAACTTTGCTTAAGGTGTCGTCTAAACTTAACTTCCCAGAAAAAGAAAACAACAATGTGAATTACTAGATTGATTTGCAACGCTATGTGTTAGTAAATCAGAATGGGAGCTTGAGTTAATGCTGAATTAATTTGAACTTGAGAAAGTGTCCCCGATATATGATTGATGGCAACTTTGTAATACAATTGAGGGAACAGTTGCCTTCTAACTCCTTGGTTTACCTGATTTAACTATTTCTATAGAGCACCACTGGTGTCTATGTTTTGTTTATATGACTGAGCTATAATGCAAGGTAGTTCTAGTGGGCTTGTAGGTGCAGATGCGCCTCGAGATGTCCATTTATTTCTACTTAGCACCTTAGTTAAATATTGTATCAAATATATGGTTTTTGCTCTAGCTAGTTCAAACAATAATTTTATGTGATCCGGAATAATTGATTGGGACCTGTAGGCAGAGGCAATGTCGACTCCTGCTAGAAAGAGATTGATGAGAGATTTTAAGAGGTTGCAGCAAGATCCACCTGCAGGGATTAGTGGAGCACCCCAAGACAACAACATAATGCTTTGGAATGCTGTGATTTTTGGGTATGTTAATTTGGTTTCATATTTACCATTCATTTATCTGTGTCCCTAGGTATGACTTGGCTAGTCTACTTCTGATTTGTTTTCTCTTATTGGATTGCAGTCCTGATGATACTCCTTGGGATGGAGGTTAGTAATGCTTGCTTTAAACTTGTGTTCAAAGAAGAGATATTTCAATGCAGTGAACTTAAATTACTTTGTGTTCCAAATGTCCTAATTTTTGCATCTCCTTATGTTTTATTTGATTGACGTTTGAAGAACCTTTTTATTGGATTTCATAAATCTAACGTCTGTTAATCTGTTATTTGTTGGATGGCATGGACAATATGGTGTTAATGCAAGAAATTCTCCTGGCTTTTCATTGTGAATTTTTCATTTCTAACTTTTGACATGGAATTGTTTTGGTGCTCTTGGACACTTGTCTTCCTTGCATGGAGGCCAATAACTGTTAGATGGCAAGAATGCCAAATGAACAACTCAGCCTGTTAGTGTTAAGTATCTGGCTCAAGGGCCTATGTCTATACTTGCTTTAAGATAATGGTAAAAATTAGGGAAGAAAGATTCTTAGCTGAGGTTGAAAGAATTTGCACCTAACTGAAATGAGTAACCTAGTAATTCTACTGGTTTAGGTATTAGAATACATATTGGAAATCAAAAGCTTTATTTGAGAGGATAATAAGTGATGGTCCCACCACTGTTGTCTTAGCCTCCCTCCATTTCTATCAGAGGTTTTTCTACTGATTTGAGATAGACAATGAGGGAGATCCCAAAATTTTAATACATATCATCTCCTGGAGTAACTGGGTCTAGAAGACATTAAGTCATGTTGAATTTCTGATTGAGTGTGGGTGCACTCAAATTTGTGCATTTAGTAAAGAGGCAAGCTTAGACAAAACTCAAAGCTTGCACTTTTTGTAATCTTCACAGCAAATTCTTAACTTTGAAACAGATGCTCGCATGAATTATTCAATTATTAGAGTAAGCTTTTGCATAATGCATTGAAGCTTTTATAAATGTCTTGCCCTTTAGATCACACTACTTTTGGCTTTCAAAAATGAATGTAATATGTGTTTTTTCTTTTGCAACTTGAGCTAACACACAAGGTTATTGAACAAGATAAGTTTAAACAAATTTGACCTCTTTTTATGCACAAGATGAAGTCAGTCAACCATTTGACTACAATTTGTTCATCTTGAGTGGCTTGGTTCTGATGCATGCAGCATTTTTGTTGCATGACCATAGCAAATGTGAGCTGTATGGTATTTTCAACACGATTTGAAATTAATGGGCTGTTGTTTCTGCTGTTGGAAACGGTTTCCTTTTCTTCGTGATTCTCTTTTACAATTCCAAGTCTGCATCTGAGTTTTTGATATTGTTTAAGTCTTAAACTGTATATATCTTTTATTAAAAAAAAAAATGCAAGCATTTATAATATAAAATTTTGAGTGCTTCAGGTACATTCAAGTTGACTCTACAGTTTACTGAGGACTATCCAAACAAACCACCAACAGTGCGATTTGTTTCTCGAATGTTTCATCCAAATAGTAAGTCATTGTGATATCATATTTAGCGTTTGGACTAGTGTTGATTATTATCCAAGCTGCTCTCTAACTAGTCTCCCGTTTTTTTGGGGCTCTTCTTGAATCTCATCAGTCTATGCAGATGGAAGTATCTGCTTGGATATTTTACAGAACCAGTGGTCTCCTATATATGATGTGGCAGCAATACTTACATCTATACAGGTATAGGCAAATGGTCAATTTCTGTGATGATATAAGGTGGGCTTGCATAATGAGACCTGCAATGTGATTTCTTAATCCCCTTGCCATATTCTTACTCCTGAGCACAACACACTTTCACATGTACCCTTGTGAAGAGAGACATATATTGATCTCTTAATCAAGGTCGAGATCGGTAGGAGGTCATATATTGAATAGGTTTCTCTGAATAGTTGATGTTGCTTCATTTATGACAGATGGCATCTGGTATACCACAGCATACTTTGGTGGTCTGCTTGACACGCATCTTTAGCAATGCCTCTTAATGAATAATGAGGGTTGAAAATCAGACTCCCCAATAGAATGGTTAAATCAAACCAAACCCCCCATTTTATGGTTTCAAAATTTCTTCTGGTTTATAATTCGAAAAAATCTAGATATTCAGTTTGGTTTATGGTTATATATGTAACCAAACAAAACCAATCACACCAAAATAGCTGATGCTTTTCGTGGGAAATAGATTTGTAATTGTAGTAGATTCGGGTAAAATTTAGTATTAGGAATCTATACCTATAGTTGTGGGTGACATTATGTTCTCAAAATGCGTGAAGATAGTATTAGGAAGACAATGCAAGTTCAACACTTATACCTGTTGGATTTCGATACCGCAATGATGTTCCACCAGGATTACTGCTAATGGATGGTTAAGAGATTTGTGGAAAAGGATCGAGGGATGAATCTGAGAACTTAACATGTGCGAATGTCTTGCAGTTTTTCGCATGATTTGAATTGAATATCCAACAAATGTTACAATGCTTATTCGAAAATATCATGAATGAATTTCCTGTGCACATGTGGAGAGCTGTTGCAGATCGCCCTTAGTGCTTACCTACATGCTATAGCATTTAGCGTTTCACCTTTTTTTTTTTTTCTCTCTCTCTCTCTCTCTCATTTGTCAACTGATTTTCACTGTTCAAATATCTAATGATGACTAAGGCTATGTATACGGGCTTTTCTGCAGTCATTGCTTTGCGATCCCAACCCCAATTCTCCTGCAAACTCAGAAGCTGCTAGGATGTTTAGCGAGAACAAACGTGAATACAACCGGAGAGTTAGGGAAATTGTGGAACAGAGCTGGACAGCGGACTGATCTTTGTGCTCAGGTAGGACATTCCTGAAGCTTTGAAGGCATGCAATAACTGGCATGACTGTTAAGAAACATCCTGTGATAATATCAACTTCTATCTAGTATCCTTGGCTTCCCTTCCAATTATGAAATATTAGGTTTAGTTTGCCTGTGCTTTTATTGTGACTTTTCTCCATTGCGTGTCTTTAGGGCTTCTTGTAAAATAGAAAAAATTTGTGTATCAATTTGCATTCTATTGTTATGAAACGGTGGTGCTTTAATATGAAAAAGCGGTGTTGACTGTTTTGATTACAGCTGGCAGAAAATCTTGTTAAATATTGGTTTTTATGGCAACCTATTGGTTTTTATGGCATCTGTCGCCCATTGCAATGTTGCCTGTTTTACTTGGACTGGCGTTGATTTAAAGTGAATTATATGGCTGATTAAAAAAAAAATTCAAGTTTTGGGTTACGAATTTGTTAAAATTTGTCAAATAGAATCAAGTTGTTACCATAAGATGCACCTTTGCTTGAAAAATGATCCTCATCTTGATGCAAAATGCTCCGTAATGCAGAAGAATGCTGTGGTTTTTTTGTTGGCGTTGTGTTTTGGGTGTTAGGCGCTTCTGCAAACGCTCCTGCTGCGCTGCATCAAGTTCTTGCATATGATTTATTTATTTTTCCCGAGCAGCTTTTGAAGATTGTTTTATAGTTGGGTTATTTCCCAAGAAAAAGAAAAGGGCAGCCTTTAACATCCTTCGTGTGCAGTTTTTCATCAAGATTAGGTGCAAATAATGGTCTTAAATTCATCGAGGTGCAAGGGAAACGCAAAATTGTTCTCACTATTTTTTAATTTTACTAAATTTTTGTACGATGGATTCTTTGATTTTATTACAATAAATATTTATTTAATTAATTAGAAAATGAATAAATTAATTAAAAAAAAGTAATATTGAAAGTCGGAGATTGCTGGAGGATCTTATCATTTAAAAATCATGAAAATTAAAACAATTAAGCAACAATTTTAGTTCTTGATCGATCATTACAGCTGATAGGACAAGCAATTTTTCTAGTAACTTCATTGGCAAAATTAAATTTAATATCATTAAAATGCAGAAATTTTACTGTCAGTAAATAAGGCGGAGAACTTTTTGCCTATGCTCTGTTAGACTTAGGGAGGTTTGCCCTTAGGAGAATTGAGTTGTAATTATGGAACATTGGAAAGAAAGTGAACCGGATTAAGTCCCATCCAATTAGGATAGAACTAGAAGTAAATAATTAACCAGGATTCCTTTATATTATCAAATATTATCGTCAAACTGAAACAATTGAGTTGTAATTAATCATCAAAATACATTTTCTGTAACGGTAAATCAATGATGCCGACAACCAATGAGTACAATTCAAAAACAAAACGCTATAATACTAAACATCAAACCAAACGTCTTGCTTTGGCACCACAATGAAGACAAACCCAATATGAATATTTAAGGGATATCATTATTCAGCATTTACTGAATATTTGCTTCACTGACTTCTGTTGGACTGATCTCTTCCATAGGCGGATCATCCTGAAATAGAAAATACTTGCACAAATTAAATTAGCTAAAATGATAGCAATCCAACAGCTGGAATTGCAGAAATGCATCCCGCATTCAACCTATCCCAAGCTCGAATCAAACTCACCACATTTTCTTTGTTCTCTTCAGGTGCAGCAGTATTGGCTGAAGGGCTGACAGGATCTATTTGTGGAAGTAATTCATTAGCTTTTATAATATCATGGATGAAGAAAAAGATTTAGTGAAATAGTGAAACTACATGTTACCTTCTTTGGTAGCAGATTTGTTTGCCTGCTTTCTTGTCTTTTTACTTCCTTGCTCAACTGGCATTTGAGGTTTCCTCTGTAATTTACGACCAGTGGTGTCTGAAGCAGACCGTGGATTCGCAGTACTTCTGGTCCGACTTTCTCTGGTCCTAGGTGCGCTTGTGTTCTTCTGAAGAATCTCTTTCTTGGCTGGTGCTTTAACTGTGGAAACTGGAGCAGAATCAGCATTTAAAGATCTAGGTCTCAGTTTTGTAGTGCATGTCGTAGAAGAACTGTGAACTTCATCATCAGATGATCTAGTTCCCTCTTCAGGAATTTGTGAGCAGGTTTCAGAAACCTGAACCTGCCCTTGACTGGCTGCAATGTTATAGCTGTCCGATAATTCTTTTACAGTCTCTCCAAATTCACCGAGTTCGTGGCGATGCAAATATGATTTAAGTTCATCCCTCATGCGTTGAAGAGGCTGTATTTGATCGTATTTATACAAATTCAAGACATTTAACAACGTTATGAAATCATGCCCATCAGAATTAAGAAAGAAAGACAATCTTTGATGCACAAAGAGAATTAAAAGAAATTAGAAGGAAAGAACGCGGTATACCTCGCATCCAGCCTCCAGAGCAAGCTTGAAAAAACCAATCGAAATCGAATGCCTAGAAGCAGATTCAGAAAGCTTAATTTGTGACAGCCAATAGGAAGCAGAACCCAGCATGTTGAACTTCTTGCGGCTTGAAGTTCTGGAAATATCAGAAAGGGACGTCCCACTTTTTGCCAGTCCATTAGTAGACCTCTTAGTTCTAACCTCAGATACGGGTGTAATGTTCCCAGTTGGTCTTGCAGCTCCAGCTCTAGTGACAGATGACTTAGCAGGAACAGACAGCCTTCTTGGTGGCTTTGCAGATTTCTCCTTGCTAGACATATCAAGGACACCTACACTTTTGCTTACGCTTGAGGCAGACCTTCCTCTGAACATGGACAAGGAAACATAAAAGCAACATCAGCTTGAGAAGCAGAATACCGGCAAATAAAATAATGATAATAAGAACTTTCATAGATTTACGGTTTGTCTGGTTAGTAAGTGGTGCAAGGGAAAAGAAGAAGATTTTAATTTCCCTTGCTTCCTTACCAAATTGGTGGAAATGATTTGGGGTTCCGAAGGAAAATTAAGAATCCTTATTTCCCTTCTATAGTTATTAAACTAACAAGAACCCATCTTTAAAAAAAAAAACAAGCTGTTAAAAAACAAAAACCTAAGAAATATAATTGAAATGCAAGCAAAAATTAACTGAGAAATAAATTAAGAACTCCCTGGCTTAATTTTATGGAAAAAAGGAATCACGTTTTA
>CANXYI011137616.1:0-16846 GCA_948208565.1 Hura crepitans | reverse complement strand
TATATATATATATATATATATATATATATATATATATATATATATATATATATATTGCAATTTAAAGAAACAGAAGTGAAACCAATCAAGAGGGGGTTAGCGTAGATTTGAGGAAAATGAGGAATATCTCAGCTGCAGAATTAAAACATAATGAGCAGAGTAGAGAAATCCAAATCTTGTGTAATATCAAAATGGCATTAGATGGGAAGTTGACTGCAAGCCCTGATTATCAAGGAAAATGGGGCATTTTAGTGTAGAATGATAAGAATTCTGGTATTTAGAACTATATGAATGTACAAATTAAGGACTTAATACATTCATAGGAAGGTGGGGGGCCACCACATCAATCATGAAGAAGAGAGTACAGACAGTCTAGACGTCTGTAATGATAACCAGCAGACAAACTATTATTGAGGTGTGAAAAATAAGAAAAGAATAGACTTAAGATGATGTAGAGTGAAGCTATTAATTAGTATTTAGCATGCACAGGAATAATGAGAGATGAGCTTTACTCCAAGTGGAAATGGTGACACAGACACAACCAACCCAACTAGTTCAGGATTGAGACTTTATTGGGAATGCAACAGAACACTTACTGAGCAAACTCATCAGTCTGAATTCCCCAATTCCCTAGACCAGCCCCCTCTCGCTTAACTTCATTTCTGCACTTAGAACAAGTTAAATTAGATGCACTTTAACATTATTATTGAAAATCAAAAGTCAAATGTAAAATATCCACCCGCGTCCTGTCCCGCTATGCCGTTCAAATTGACGACGAGGACGTTCTCCATCTCCAACTTCCCCATTAGTGAAACCACCTCGACGACCACCACGAGATCCGCCATAGCTGCGCCTTTCAGAGGTCTTTGCATTATCACTGTCTTCGGGGGCACCTGGACCAACAGGTAGTCCAGTATTATTAAATGAATTCTCATTGTTGGAGGAGTCTCGAATATATCCACCACGGCCACGGCCACGGCCATAACCACGGCCACCACCACGGCCTCCACCACGGCCAACTTCATTCCTTGCCTCCCTGACTATGGAAACAAAAATAAGATCAAATTAGGGAACAGATCCAAGAAGTACACATCCATAGTAAAGGAAGAAAAAGGGTGGTTAGAGATAAAGTAAAGCATTTTTTTTAAATCAAATTTAAGCATGAAACAGCAATTGTAAGTCTTAGCAAATCAATGCCTTTTTTTCCTTATCCGTCTTCCAAATGTCAGGTGATAAAATACTTATGGGGGCACAAAGAATGCTTCATCATCTTTGAAAAACATGAAAATGGAGCTGGAAATATCTGGGCAACAGTCATTCACTAAGAACAGCCATTATCTCAATGATATCAAAAATTAAGCTGATACAGAAGTTAACAAATTGTGAAGAGAACAAAATTTACTCACCTTCAAAGCTTTCAATCTTCAATTTTTTTGTTTTTTAAAAAAAAAAGTAGCATCACTCCCAGTAGAAGTAATAAAATGTTTCTACGGAAAACAATTTAGCTAGGTGAAAGCAGTGTACATTTTCGTCCTAACAGAATTTATTATTTCGAACGTAGAAACAAATCATCCAACCAAAAATACAGTCATGCAAATATGCAGACAGTCTTCCGGGATATTGAGTGCATACGCATGAAACCGCTTGAATAAGAGGAAAAAATTAAAGCTGAAATATATATTTATTATGCCCTTACTAGAAAAAAAAAAATCTCGGTTTAAATCAATCTTTCAAGATGCAAGCCGAGGACAAAATGAAGCTAAGAAAAATAATTTCCTAGAAGCCAAGAGGCAAAAGTTTACGGGAGAAGACAGAAAAACGCAAGAAGACAAAAGTTTACAGCTCACCAGCCTGGGCAGGAGGAAGAGGCTTGGAAGGGAGCTTAGGCAGTTGTTTAGCTTGAGGCTGAGACTGAGCCACCTGCTTGGCTTGAGACTTCTTAGGCACTGCAGCGGAGGCGACTTTCTGCTGCTGAGCTGCGATCAGCAACGATGGGTCTTCCGCGTCATCATCACCCAACAAATCGAAAGGGTTCATGGTCGCCATTTCCGAAGAAATCACCGAACAGCAGAAAAATCCCAAAAATCTCAAGATTCTAGCTCGAAAGGCGACCAAGAAACCCTAACTTAACAACAGCATCATCCTTTATATAAGTATATAGATCTGTAAATAAGAGGGAATTAAAATAAGATCAGAAGGAGAAATAAGAAAGAAAACAGAGAGAACCCTAGCCGCAAGACACGAGAAGAGATAGAGAGAGAACCTAATCTCAAATAATTGTTATTCTAGTTTTTGGGCGTTTGCTCGCGCTGCCTCTCTTCAGACTTGAGAGTGTGAATTATAATAATATTTGATTGATATTTTTCATTAATATTCCAGATGGTATGTTTTTACTTTAATGCTTGCTTTTCCCATTATTTACGAATATACCATTTTGAGTTTCCTATAGGATTCGGAAGATTTTTATCTTTTTCATTCCTTCAGCATCAGCTGTTTGTGGGGCTTGATTCGGTTCACTCCTAGTCACGTATGCTTGCCCTTTTTTTTTTTTTAATATGATAAATGATGAGATAGTAAAAAATATATAACTTAATCATAACTATATCGAATGAATATTTAAAATATATTCAATTAAATATTAATTATATATAAGTAGTATTTCTTAATCTCATGTAAATTATAATTACTAAATTTAAGTAACAATTTCGTACTTTTTCTATTTTTAACTATGGCCCACTACAAATCAATTCCAAATTAAAATTTAAACAATAGCTCCTACTCAGAAGAGTTCCGTTTGACCACATTTTGATGAAGAGGCGTTATTCACGAATGTTTGAAATCATTTGCAACCTTGTCCAGGCATTTGAAGGTTCTGTTCAATGCAAAAGAATGAGCTTTTCATTATTAAATACTGATTTTTCTGTTCTTGATAATAATAATATTATGTCAGCCACATTCTACTAAGCTAATTCGGGTTAATTTTTTCTAGTTTATTCCATCCATCAAAACTCCTTAATAATTGCTATAACAATGTGGTTTAACAGGGAGTTCAAATGGATGTTATCATCCGAAAATGAAGACGTGAGGCTATTATCCTTGTCATTTCATGACTTTCTTTGCTTTTTAATCATTAAATGAATTAAAAATTTAATAATATAATAACTGAATAAAAAGAGATGGAATTACATTAATAATAGTCTGCTTTGCCGATGATTCCAATTCTGTCAAGACCTCATCTAAGCAAATTAAGGAAAGATTTGGGTTCAGTTCAATCCAGATTTTTAATAATAACAATAATGTCATAGAGCCAGTTTTAAACAATTTTTACCTCTTTCCAAACAAATGTTACAAAAATTTTTATAGAAGCCTCGCATAACCATGAGGGTTTATGAACAAGTTGATCCCAATAAATAAAGCTGCAATTACTACACTCTTTCATCTATTCCCTCACCTTGCTTTTGCGTCTACTTGCTTGTTTTTACTTAATGGACGCTTGACAAAATCTAAAATCCTGGCAAAACTGACAGATCTGCTATGCCTCTTGGCAGATCTGCAATTTTCTTCAGCAAAGCAAGCCTGTTTTTCCTTGTTCTTTCGTCCTCCTGCTTTCCAGCAAAAAGCAATATTAAACAATATATCTTTTATATATTACGTGGTATAAATAATGATGGAATAGATAAATTGCTTACTAACAATGTGAAAAAAAAAATGACATGAAAATAATATAAAACAGAATCTTTGATCCAATACCAGATTTTTCTCAGGAATTCTGCATGGTGAACCAATGACATTTTGTCTATTTGATATTTATTTATTAAAATTTTATTTGTTCCAACCCACGACCAATACCGAACGTTCTCAGAATCCTCAATGTAAATATCCACCTTCTCAACAGATCGTGGTAATCTATGATAATTGAAACTGAGTGAATCCACCTTCATTTTATTACCCTATTAGCAGTTTTTCCTTTTACTATATGCCACTCAACTTTTTTATATTTTGATTATTCATTTATTGTTCTATTATTAATCCTATTTGATTATTACCTCTATTTATTATCAAAGATTATAGTTTGGGGTGCGAATCAAAAGAATAATAAAAAAATAGTGTACTTAAACGTGGTGATAACAAAAAAAGAGAACATTAGTTCTGGTCTTTTTACTAATGAGTTACAGGTCGTACATGAGCACCTAAAAACAGGCCTAGGCTAGTGTCCTCCCCACCATAAGGTCCTTCCACTCACCAATCATTGAATGAACTAAAAGAAGATGAGATGATGGTAGAAAAGTGGGAAGGACCATACGCATTCTCCAAAAATATGAAAAAGAATGAAAGATAAGCACTGGGTATGGCCTATAGTCTCCCAAATCCAGAAAATGGCATTATCCAAATAAAAAACCAAAATAACAATGATGTTATTAAATATATTAGGCTTGAATCACTATAGGTTGCATCTGTCCCCTGCTTATTTCCTTGTATAACATTTCCCTAACTGGATTTTCCGTACATGGTTTACTTTTGCAGATTGTTTTTGAGAAATGTTGAATTCATCACAAATCTCTTGCTGTTGCTTAGTGCAGATATGATTCAAAGTTCTTATCTGTGATGGTTCTCTTTTTTTTCCCTTTTTTTTTCAATCAGGTACAAGCACAATTTCCCCTGCTGCACACGTGTGTGTGAGCATGTCACCTAAATTCAAGGTTGCATGCAATCCCCATTATGGATATAGAAAATTTGAAATTACGAGTAAGCTTCTGTAGAAAACATACCACCATAACAAAGACATTATTGAAGAAATCCTCAAGTGGTTGTAGCAACTCTGAAGAAACTTCAACAAATTCATCTACCTCAATATCTGTAAGAAGAGGTTATTGATTTCCAGGTTAATAAACTATTATATAAACAAAAATCACTAAGCAATTAATATCCTAAAAGCAACATACCATACAAAAATTGCAAATTCACTAGTACAAGAGCATGATCATGTAATGGAGAAACATTTGTACCAGGATTAATTTTGCTTTTTGTTGATAAGAAAATGCTCCATAAGGCCCTCTCTTCAGCTGTCTTAAACGCAGCTTCATCCACCTAATGGTTTAAATTTAATCCATCAGGACACATATTATAAGGAGAAGTAACAACGATATTCAAGGTTTATACCATGACAACCAAGTCAAAGACTAATGACTGAAATAATAAGAACAATGTTCAGTCAAAATGTCCAATAATACAATTTGAAGATCATGTAGGTTGCATCATTGTGCTTCTACCAGAGTATTGGCAAAAAATTGAAACTGTTACAACTGTAAATACCCGTATAGTTGACTTAGAAGATATTAGCTCCATTCTAGGACTTAATTTCTGTATTTGTCAGTTTATAATCTGTATATATTTGTGATTCTCTCAATGAAATAGTGTGGGTTCTACTCCCAATTCTATGGTTTATAACATGGTGTTTGAACAATTTTTGCTCAACTTTGCAATTTTGCTATTTCTGCATCAGTGGTTCTGCTGCGAACCAGTTCTGGTTGTTCTGGGTCACCTCACGGAGTGACGGTTTGGACTCACCGCCAGTTGAGGAAAGTGTACAAGTCACTGGTCAGTGTTTCCCAGAATCTGGCAACCGGGAGATAGGCACATGGGTGTCAATCACCTATTGAAATTTCTGGATCCTTTCTCACACACCAGCGCCGAGACAGTAGCTGATTCTCCGGCTTCTCTTCCAACTTCACCCTCTTGATTCCAACCAGTTTCCAGTGTTCGTTTGTTCATCTGATTTCCTTTGGAGGAGGTTTCTTCCTTGTCGTCTCTCAGTACTATATCTGCTTTCATTGCAATTATCCTATTTTCGGCAACTATCAATGGACGAGTTGCTGTTTTTGGCTTCAACCAGAGTAATCCTTCTCCTTGCATAGCACTTTGGTTACTGTTGCAGTTTTGGTATTGTCTTCTCAAATTGAACTAGTGAAGTTTATCTTAGCATTCTTTTGTTGGGTAGTTTGGTGATTTGTTGATGTTGGCAGAAAATTAGAAGATTGATTCTGTAGCTGTATAATTCTTCCCTAAATTAGCAAGGATTTTCTGTATAAATTCTGTTTGTACAAGCTGTAACTTATCATAAAGAAATAAAGCAATATTTTTCTCTGAAAATCTTCATGGTAGTAGAGGCCCTGTGCTTGATTTTCTGGAGATAGAGCATTCTCTCTCCTGGGCACTTGGGTCGATTCTGGAACTACAGTACCAGAAAATTATTTTCTCTTAAGAGATCGAGTTATCTCCCTCTAACCGTCTCACAGCCACACTCGGACAAAAGCCTGGCCACCGATCGGCCCGTACCCAGAGAATCCTTCCCGTCTGCCATCACGTGTGGCTCCACATGCCATTGAAAGCTGCTGCATCCCTGTTTCACGCACCGGTGGGTGTAGCGCATGAGCCTTCCTCCGATCACCAAATGACATCGATCTTGTCTCATATCCTCACGCCGCCTTTTTCCAACTCTGGTTCACTATTTCTAGGTTCTATTCCCAACTCTCAAGTTTGTTCTCTTGAATTGGGGGAAAAAAAAAAAAAAAAAACTGATTTGAAGATGACAGATGCAAAATTTCCCCTATTAGTGATACCTCTTGTCAGCAAATCCTATGAAGCTTGATACCTCATTGGTTTGTTAGCTTTATTGACTGTTGCACTTGTCTTACTTAGGTATATTTGATGAAAACTAAATGTTATGTGTTCTCTTGTTTTCATTCATTCCATAACATAATATGTACTCAATTTAATGCAAGGATCAAAATTGTAAGAACGGATAATGGTACTGAACATTTGGGGAGGGGAGTGTGCATTGGTCAATTCATTGGACTAGTTGTTCATACTAGGGGTGTGCATTGGTCAGTTTGGTTCATTAATCAAACCAAACCGAATTAACCAAAAACTGAAATATTATCTAAATTCAAAACCAAACTGATTTATATGTATAACCGAATTAAAACGAACCGAGTTAAATTGGTCGGTTCGGTTTGGTATTTCAATTAACCGAAATTATAAATTGTCAACTTGTCAAAGGCCTAAACCCAATCTCACAAATGCAAATTAATTTAAAAAAAGGAAAAAAAGGGTAAAAACCTAAATTATTCATGGGAAAGCCTGCTAAAGTAATTGTCAATCTTTCCTAAGCATTTAAATTCTTAGCAGCAAACACCATCAACTGCATTTTTAGCTATTTTACAATAGAAATAATTTTTTTATAAAAAATTAAAATTGAAAGAATTAACAACTCCAAAATAAAAACCAATTTTCCTTGCAAATTATAACTTAACAAAAAAATTGAGCATATTCACAACAGATCAAGAAGCCTAAGCCAAACCCTCTTTCATGAATAATATATAACAAATTCTGTTACAATTATACCCAACATTGCTTGAAACATTTAGAAAAAAGAGGATATAGAAGACAAGGAAAAAAAAAGGATAAATGCACATGTTTCTACACAAAACATAGATGATGAAAGTAGAAAAAGAGAAGTGACTCAAGCGAATGCTTTTGTCAGCACTGATACAAGAGGAGTAGCTAGCAGTGGCAAAGGTTGGCGGCAACTAAGAGCTTCTCAACATTGATCGTCCATGGAAGTGTGGTGGCGGTGGCTGATGAGAGAAGAGGGGGAAAAAAGATTTAGGTAGGGCAATGAAAGGGATATGATAAAATGGAATATTGGGACAGCATGATGATACAGTGTAGTTTTGATAATGGCAAAAAACGGTGCAGTGTGGCATAATTCAGTCAGTTTGGTTTTTATTCAGTTTTAACCTCCAAAACCAAACGATATAACCAATTTTTTTAAGAATTATAAACCGAATTAAAAATTTCAGTCGGTTAAGTTCAGTTATACCCGAAATTTGCACACTCCTAGTCCATACACTAGTGCACAAAATGGGGTTGCTGAGAGAGAATAGGCATTTGTTAGAGGTTGCACAGTCTCTTATGTTTACTATGAATTTACCCAAACCTTTTTGGGGTGATGCCATTCTCATTGTTGCCTATATCTCATTAATCGCATGCCTATCCGAGCACTCAACTTTCAGAGTCCTTTGGAGGTGTTACAAGGAAAAAACTCCCACACTATTCCACCTAAAGTTTTTGGGTGTGTGTGTTTTGTTCACAATAGAACTACTAGGAAACTAGACTTTAGTGCCCTAAAATGTGTTTTCCTCGGTTACTCACCCAAACAGAAAGGATATATTTGTTATAATTCACCTACAAAAAATACTTTGTGAGCACCGATGGTACATTTAAGGAGACAGAGCCTTATTTTCACCCCAACTCCGCCACCTTTTCAAGGGGAGAATGATGAGAGGGAAGAGGTGATTCCTAGTTCTGTTGTCCTTGAAAGTCCTATTCAAGGGAAGAGCTCAACCCAACGGGAGAGAGGGGAGAAATCTAGGAATACAGAAGGAGAGAATGTTGGATGGCTTGATAAACCTGATTTGAAGAGGTATACAAGAAGAGAGACAGCCATCATGGGGTCTATCACTGATCAACCAATCCTCTCTTCCTGATAAAGATTTTGATAGGACTTCTATAACACTTGACTTAATTGAAGATTTGGATAAACCAATTGCATAAATAAAAGGAGTAAGAACTTGTTCTAAGCACCCTATCACCAACTTTGTTTCCTATGACTCCTTATCTCAACCCTATAAAGCTTTTGTCTAGTCTATTCCTCTATATTTATTCCCCGAGATTGGAAAGAAGCTGTCAAGGATCAGAAGTGGAAAGGCACAATGTTGATGAAATGAAAGCTCCAGCAAAAAATGGAACTTGGAGGCTTGTCAATTTTTCATCAGGAAAGAAGATTGTAGGCTGCAAATGGATGTTCACTATGAAGCACAAAGCCAACGGTTTAATTGGAAGTTATAAGGCTAGGCTTGTGGCAAAGGGATTCACCCAAACCTATGGGATTGACTGCTAAGAGGTATTTGCCTCTATTGGTAAGATGAACACGATCTGAATCCTATTATCTTGTGCAATCTTGACTAGGATTTACAACAATTCGATGTGAATAATGCATTCCTTCATGGAGATTTAGAAAAAGAGGTTAATATGGAGATTCCCTCTGGTTTTGATGATGAAAAGACAAAGAGGAAGGTATGCAAATTGAAGAAAGCCTTGCATGGTCTAAAGCAATCTCCTAGAGCAGAGTTTGACAAATTTAGTAAAGCCATGATTTCTTTCGGGTATCATTACAGTAATGCTAATCATACTCTTTTTTTTCAAGCATAATAAGGGTAAGATCACTCTTCTTGTAGTATGTGTTGATGATATAGTCATGACTGGAGATGATAGAAGAAATGGCCTAATTAAAAGGACTTCTATCACAAGAATTTGAAATCAAGGATTTAGGAAAACTACAATACTTCTTGGGAATTGAAGTTGCCCAATCAAGCTAAGGGATCTTCATTTCTCAGAATCTCTTGGAAGAAACTGGAATGATGGGTTGAAAACCAGCAGAATCCCCTATCGAGAGCAATCATAAGCTACAAACTAGAGTGGGTGAATTAGTTGATATAGGGAGATATCAAAGATTAGTTGGCAAACTACTATATCTCTTGCACACTATACTAGACCTAGCATATGAAATAAGCTTGGTGAGTCAATTTGTGCTCAATCCATATGAACCTCACATGCAGGCTGTCTTCCACATTTTGCACTATCTAAAGTTTGCTCCAGGAAAAGGTCTTCTTTTTTCAAAAAGTGGTCACCATCAAACAAAAGCTAGTTACTTGGAGGAGCAAGAAACAAAATGTGGTTGCTCAATCAAGTGCTAAAGCCGAGTATAAAGCTATGGCTTAAGGTGTATGTGAAATTTTGTGGTTGCGAAAACTATTAGAAGAACTGAGGCTAACTGAGAAGAATAATACGTCTCTTTTTTTGTGACAACAAAGCAGCCATCACTCATAATCCAGTTCAACATAATAGGACAAAATATATAGATATTGATCGGCACTTCATAAAAGAAAAAGTGGTAGATGGTTCCCTGAATATAATTCCATGTGACATCAAACAAGCAATTAGCTGATGTGTTCACAAAAGGACTCTGCCATAGAACGTTTCATAATCTGATATGCAAGTTGGGCATGTGTGATATCTATGCACCAACTTGAGGGGGAGTATTGGCTGTAAATTAGGGAGAAAATTGGAAAATTGATTAGCTGTAAATTAGGAAGAGATTGATTTTGTAGCTGTATAATTCTTTCCTAAATTAGCTAGAATTTTCTATATAAATTCCCCCTGTACAAGCTGTAACTTATCATAGAGAAATAAAGTAATATTTTTCTCTGAAAATCTTCAGTTGGATTACTCATTTATCTATTAGAATTGTTTGATTGAGTATGTGCTTCTGGTTGCTCTTTTAGAAATTGCCTTTTCTGCTTTGCTAGGTATCTCGAAGATATTACAGATATTTTCTCACTGCCAATGCATTTCCATTGGTTGGTATTGTTTTGGCTTGGGTCTTTAGGTACTTATTATCTCTGTAGGTTAGTGCCAATATTGATGCCATTATTAATTTAGTTACGGTGTCCATTCTGCTATAAATTACATTTGATTGGTTGAGTATTACAACTCTAGAGCACTTGGTGCTGATATTGAAATGCCTAATGTTAGTTCATCAACTAAAAAATTTATTCTCATTTCTACAGATGATGTTAGCAAAATTTGTTCAATATCAACAGTCATTATAGTCTTCATCTATTACTACCATTGCTGAATCATATTCCTGCTCCCAAATTCTAACAAGCTTGAGCCAAGACTTTGCAATTAAGAAATTTTTTTCCTCAGAAGAGATAGACATACCTCTGTCTCAGAGTCCACATCCTTTCCGCGGACAATTCTTGTCGGACGAGAATATGCTTCAACTACCTTTGGGAAAAGATTGCCTCTTGACAGGCTTTCCATCTAAAACCAACTTTATGGTCAGGATAACATTAACATATCATGAACATTAGACGAATGAAAAACAGAAGTTTTTTTTTCCTATTTCTTCAATAAATTTATACTAATAACTTCCTATTCTTAAATGAGGAAAGTAATAAAATTAAATAAAATAAAAAAGAGAGAACTACAGAATCGTCAAGAAATTTCCAGGCAGGGCCAATTCAGAACAGAAACTAAGGAACGCTCAGAATATCTGATACAAAAGCCCTCATAACACCCTTATTTTCATTCTTTGTGATCAAGATACAAATCACGACATGCTGTCAGCCATCGAATCATTCATCATCTTGTACAAAAGACATGTTTGTTTCTTATTGTATATAAACCAAACAAGATTAAAAACGTTAACCCATGGAAATCTTGGAATATTCATAGAAAAGCATCATGTCTCTTTCCTTTTTTTGATAGAAAAAAAAAATCATGTCTCTTTTTGCTTTCATTTTATTTGGAAAAATACAACATATTTGATAGATTGGAAATCACCCGGTTACAGAAGTTCACGTCGTATATAGAATAACTAGATTAAGAAAGAAAATGCTTGGAAAATTAAAAAAAATCTTCATATCCGATTTTGTTTGTGAAGATGCTTGGGATTATACAATTTAGTAGATATATTTGATTTGATATTTGCCAAGTTACAGTAACTGTTATGGATTCATTTGTTGGGATTGTTTACAACAGGCACCAGGCTTAAGGCAGAAGTATTTTATATGGCCTAGGACTTATTTTTGGTTTATTAAGGCAGCAGTAGTTTAGACGGCTTAGGACTTTTTTTTTTAATTACATTATTATTGGTTTATTTTTAGAACAGGTTTATTTAAGTACGTTTCTCAACTTTTGGAAGCCTAAATTATAGGGTTCTAATTTTCGTAAACAGTTGATCCTATTTAAAGGACATAATGATTAATAAAACCTTAAGCCTAATTTTCAATAAACTAGGAGATTCGGAGCTCTCTACAACAAGGTCCAAAGGTGTCAAGCTCCCTTCAACGAGTTTGAGAAATTATTCCCAAAATAGGGCAACCTAAGGACCAGAATAAGGCCAGGGGCAAGTCGGTAGATTGGGACCTTACCATTAATCATCTTGTGACTAGATCCACTGCTCAGGGTCCTAACAAATTGGTATCAAAGCCATGCATCATGGGCAATTCCAGTAAGACTGAAGAATTGCAGGCCATGATATAGGAGTCACAAGCTGCCAATGACACCAGGGTGGCAGAGGTGGAGCAGCAGTTGGGCAGTCAGATACAGCAATTGTCGGCCCAGATACAGGAGTTGCTTTCAGGGTTTAATCGCGGCCACAATAAGGATTTCGAGGAGATTGCAAGACAAGCGGTAGCAATTCTATGGGTCAACCACCACCAACTCGCACCAATTTTCAGCCGGTTGGGAGTCACTCCAGCAGTTCCAACCATGGTTCCAGGTACACAAAGCTGGATTTTCCTGCCAATGATGGGTCTGAAGATCCATTGATATGGCTGCATAGATGTGAAAAGTTCTTTGCCAACCAGCACATGCCGGAGAATGACAGGATCAGGTTAGCCGCCTTTCACATGATAGGAGAGGCTCAACTTTGGTACCACCAATTAGAAACAAAGAAAATTTCTATAGACTAGGCTGAATTCAAAGAATATTGAAGAAAAATTTGTTGTCGAGTGTGATGCTTCGGGTGGAGGCATTGGGGCTGTTCTTCAACAAAATGGCCATCCTATTGCTCATTTCAGCCGGCAACTGGCAGAACATCACCATAAATTAGTTGCTTATGAACGGGAATTAATTGGCTTGGCTAAGACGGTCCAACATTGGCATCCTTATTTCTGAGTTCATTCTTTTCTTATCAAAACTGAACATTGCAGACTGAGATTCTTGTTAGAACAACGCATTACCACTCCGCAGCAACTCTGGATTAGTAAACTTTTGGGCTGTGATTTTTCTGTGGAATACAAGGCTGGAAATTTGAACAAGGCTGCTGATGCTTCATCTAGGCGCTCAGAATTTGAGCAGACTTTATTTGCAATCAGTCTGCCTCGTGCATTAATAGGATCTTGTTTGGAAGGAAGTGCAAACTCTTGAGTCTTTGTATGATTTGTATGGCAAAATTGACAGGAAAGAGTTGGATGTTAACTGTTTGGTTCATGGTGGCTTGATTTTATTCAAAAACAGGATTTACTTGCTGCCCTCATCCCCATTAATTGCAACAGCGCTCACTAGGTATCATGATAATGCCCATGAGGGTGTTCAAAAAACTCTATAACGGGTGCATCGTTATTTCTAATGGAAGGGCATGAAGTTAATTATTGCTGAATATGTAGCTTCTTGTCCAATATGCCAATGTCACAAGGCCAAACACTTGAGTTCAGCTGAATTACTGCAGCCACTGGCCCTTCCATCACAAATTTGAGCTGATGTCTCCATGGATTTCATCGAAGGGCTGCCACTAGTTTGGGGCAAAACTGTTTTATGTGGTAGTGGACAGGTTTTCAAAATATGCATACTTTGTTCCTATGGCTCACCCTTACACCACACCACGAGTAGCTCAAATTTTCATGGAAAATATTGTTCGTCTTCATGGCCTGCCCAAACCCATTACCAGTGATTGTGATGTGGTTTTCACAAGTCATTTCTCAAGGGAACTATTCCATTTATGTGGTACTGAGCTTGCTTTTTCATTGGCCTATCACCCTCAAACGGATGGCCAAACCTAAGTCGTAAATCGTACCATTGAAATGTACTTGCACTACCTTGCTGGTGATCATCCAAAGAGTTGGGTGGATTGGATTCCTCGGGCTGAATATTGCTACAATACTTCTTTTCACACTGCTCTTTAAACCACACCATTTAAGGTTGTCTATAGGCATGAGCCCCCACATTTATTGTCTTATACTGCTGGATCTTCTCAGGTTGAGGCTATTGACCAAGCTTTAGGGGAGCGGGACAAGTTTTACAAGAAATTCACACTCGACTTCAGCAAACACAGGTTCAAATGAAAGAATACTATGATAAAGAGCATAGAGAAGTTGAATACACCCCTAGTTCTCTGGTTTGGCTTCGTATCCAGCCTTACCGTCAAAATACTCTTGATGCCCACCATCAGCATGAACTTTCTCCTAAATTCTATGGGCAATTTCCTATTGCGAAGCGCATTGGTAGTGTGGCTTATCAGTTGCAGCTCCCATCTGACTCTAAACTCCATAATGTATTTCATGTTTCCTTACTCAAGCCTTACAAGGGTTCCGTCCCAGCATCTCTAGCTACTTTGCCACCTGTGGAGAATGGTCGAGTCGTACACATTCTTGGTTCTGTTTTGCAGGCTAGGTTGAATCATGGCTCTTGGGAAATTTTGGTTCATTGGTTGGGACTGGATGTTTCAGAGGCGATATGGGGACTGGTAGACCAGTTTCAGCAAGCTTATCCTGATTTTGAGCTTGAGGACAAGCTCTTCTTCAGGTGGAGGATAATGTTATGGATTCATTTGCAGGGCCTGTTTACAACAGGAGCTGAGCTTAAGGCAGCAGTATTTTATATGGCCTAGGACTTATTTTTATTATGTTATTATTGGTTTATTAAGGCAGAAGTATTTTAGATGGCTTAGGACCTTTTTTTTTACTTATGTTATTATTGGTTTATTTTTAGAACAGGTTTATTTAATTACGTTTCTTAACTTTTGGAAGCCCAAATTCTAGGGTTCCTATTTTTTGTAAACAGTTAGTCCTATTTAAAGGACATTATGATTAATAAAACCCTAAGCCTAATTTTTAGTAAACTCCAAACGTGTCAAGCTCCCTTCAATGAGCTTGAGAAATTATTCCCAAACTAGGGCAACCTAAAGGCCAGAAAAAGGCCAGGGGAAGTCGGCAGATTGGGACTTTACCACTAATTGTCCTGTGACTAGATCCACTGTTCGGGGTCCTAACAATACCCAAACTTCACATAAGCTATGCACATGACAGAAGAATAATAGAATTTTTCCCAACTTTAATGAAGTCTTCAGCTTATCATTAAACCAAAAAATAGAAGGAGAAGCAAGCGCACATACTTTGTAAGCTGTCTTTGCTGCCAGACAAGGCAAGGTTGCACGTTCTGTTAGGGCAGAACGAACAATTTCTGGACTTATTCCTTTATCAACCTGCAAATATCCCAATATGAACAAAAGAAATCATCTGAACATCTAACAATAGAAAAATTTTAGTATTACATTTGGAAGTTAAAAACTTGATTGATACCACTACCAAGTAGAAGATAGAGAATCACTTAAGTTCTATGAATCATATGATAAGAATCCAATACATAATTGAGGCGATAAGATGAAAACAACCACTTGACGGATGTGAAAATCAGAAATCAGCACTGTTTTAGAGGTTCATTTAGACAATTTTACCTTTGCCCCAAAAGCTTGTTGCCACCAAGCTTGAAACAATTAGAAAACTGACAACGAGGAAAGGCAGTATTCTGTTGGCCAGAATTTATGAGACTAATAAAGTTCAATCAACAGCTTTCATTTTGGTGTTGATTTTAAATTCAATTTTTCATCTTTTTGCTACTATGCCATCATTTTTCTGCTAACATTTCTGACAAAGGAAATATGCATTGTCATAACTTATGGATAAGCACAATAACTTTAATTTTTCTTTGTTCTACCATTTTGCTCAGGAAATCTATTCATTGATTAGTAAAAATATCAAGTATACTTTTTTAAGCACAATAAACTACTTAAATACTGTTTGATGTCTACTGAAAACTCACCAGATATTGCTCTAGTCTTCGAGTTACAAATCGATATGCCTAAATAGGGGGGAAAAAAAAAGAACAAGATTTCACTATCACATTAAATGGCACTAGAAGCACAAGGAAAGCAGCCCATTATACAATAAATTGATGGGGATAGAGAAAGTATAACATTAAAGGCCTCCAGCAACTAATAATAACAAACAATAGACCAGCAAGAACAGCGAGTTGTTCAAATCATCCGCCTAGCATCAAGTAGTCATTCAAGTTTCAACAGAAAGTGTTGCAACAGCCTGACTTTTCTGTCATATCCTTTTGCAATGTATGTGTACATCACATAGTCATTCAGGTTTCAACGGAAAGTGTTGCAGTAACCTGACTTTCCTGTCATATTCTTTTGCCTGTAAACACTTCTATGTGCTTATTATTTAAATCTTGTATTCAATGATTGTAGCTGCTTTTGTTTTGATGAAAGGTTTTCTTTGCTCAAAAGAAACTTCACAGAGAGAATGGTGCCTCAAATGCAAAATACATGTGAAATTTCTTAATCATCTACTTACTGGTTGATAGATGGTAAATATACTTGCTTCTTTTACAAATATTGCATCTTATGCCAAAATCGGTGGAAATATATTCTTTGGACTAAGAACGCATTGTTAGGATTATTCCTAACAGAAATTGATTGGGAAATTTTTAAGAGGAGAAAAGTACAGAGATTAAAGAGAAGAGAGATGAGAAAGCAAAGAGAAAAAAGACGAGAGAGAATAGGAATTTTTGTATTGATTCAGATGGCCCCCCTCAATCATGAGGTTGCTTACATAAAGGGAAACATTCTCTTAGCTGAGGTGTACTGTTACAGACCAATTATATCAAAAATAGAATATTGACCAGCTGTAATTAATATATAATAATATTTTTAGTAGTTATCTTATTTAGGAGATTTTATTTAGTTAGAAGATTTTATTTTATTTAGGAGTTATTTTAGTTATGACAAATTTTTAGTATTTATTTTCCTATTTTAATGTTTCTTAATTAGAAAGGAATATATAGTTTCCTATTTAGAAAAGAACTCCTATTTTATTAGGCTTGTAACCTCTATTTAAAGAGGCTGAATTCTAATCAATAAAACAAGCAA
>CANXYI011137521.1:0-18125 GCA_948208565.1 Hura crepitans | reverse complement strand
CTACAGAACCAAAAATTCATAATATCACATACTATGCATAATCAACTATAACTACAATTTTTAATTATTTTGAAATTTTCAAGAACCTAACTTTGATACAATATTGGTTTTCAAGTAAGATACACAATGAAATTATTATTTTTTAAAACCAAATGATGATAAAAAAATCCAAAAGATTCAAAATATCATTAATAACAGATAAATTAGCAATATTTAGACATTTGTCGTTATCAATAAAATCACAATTCCTTATCTACTGCTCTTCTCATCAAGCTATTGCAAACCATTGTCATCCTCAACAAAAACACCTCTAAGGTATCCATATAAGAAGTAGAGGAGAAAGGTAAGGTAAATCATTGGGGACTAGTAAGTGATTCACATGGATGTAGAAAGAAGAAATAAATTACATATACAGTTTTTTTTTTGTGGTGGTTGTTTAATGCGTGAATGCTTTAGGTTATAGAGGCTGATAAAAAAGGTCTATTTACATTATTTCCCTTCTAGTTTAGATTTTAACTCTTAAAATCTAACATAAATTAGCCCACAAGAGCCCACAAATTGGGCTCTCTAATTGGCCTATGCACATAAGCTTAGAAGTAGGCCTATATGCATTTTGCACTTGGCCTATTTAGGCCTATCCCATAATGCTCAACTATTGGTTTTGTATAATTAATGCATAGCAAAAAATTAAAAATTTTATAGAAAACTAAGTGATGATAATAGGGATCTGAATAAATCAAAATGCCAGACAATAGGAAAAATTAAGCAGCATAGAAATTTTATCGTTATCTATTGATTGGTTATTCCTTGTCTTCAACTTACCTCATTGGGTTGTAGCAAACCATAGTGATCTTTATCAAGAACACCTCCAACATACCCATACAAGAATTGAAGTGAACAACAACTAAAAATCTAAGTGCTAGTAAGATATTTTGAAGGGAGAAAAAGAAGAGAATCCAAAAATTCACAAGGAGAGTATATGAATTTTTTATCTATTTAGTGGCTATTTATATTGGCTGATTTTATGTAGGTGATTTATATTGAAATAACCATATTTTAGTTAGATTTAAACCTTAAAAATTAACTTAAATCTCATCAATGGAGGCCCACAAATTGTGCCCCTTTTTGCATATTGTGCATGGGACAATAAAAGGATTCATGTTCATAGAACTTTGAAGCCCTTTCTAGGCTTACTTCTTAGGCTCTTTTAGGCCCTAATTTAAATTAATCACAAGCTTAATTTATGATCTTTTTAGCTCTTAAATGTGTCATTTAAAAATCATATTAAAATAGCCCCTTAATTAGGCCTCCAAGGCCTAAGTTCTTTTTAAAACTTAAAAAGGTCAAACTATGTCAACTGAGTTCTAAGCCAATTTCTCTTTTTTCTTCTTTAATTTGTCTCTTTTTAATGATATCTCATATCATTGAAATATAAAACACTTTGATAATCATTTCAATTCTTTAAGTGTGTGACCATATAGGTTTCCAAAACACATTTGAAGTATATAGTGAATTAGAGTCTTGGTCTAATTAGGACTCTTATGGTCTGAACTCATTAAGCCTATAATTAATTTCCAATTAATAATTCATTTATGTACAAGTCTTAAGTGGGATTTAGCCACACATCAAGACTACCAAATTGTTGGAAAGTCAAGCAGTTTGACTTAACCCTTTTATATATAGGTACCGTGTAATTACTTTTTTCACCATACTTTATCTCTTTGAGGATTGAGGCTAGACTTATGTTAACTCAATGCTTAATTAAATATGTCTAATTAAGCCCTAAACATGTCAATTCTAATATTTACATCTTTATTCCCAAAATGCCCTTGTGAATCTCATGTACACTTGTATTTCACTCCTTTAATACTTTAGATAACCTTGGTGATCTCAATTCAGAAAATACTTGCACCTATTGATATGTTGAGATAACTTCCCCGACATAGTTTATATATCCATGTGAGATCTCATTTTTGCTTCTCCAATTAACTTATTTCTCAAATATGAATCCACATGTTCAACTTCAAGCACCACCATGCTTACAGCTTATGAGAACTATTGTTTGACCAAGTTAAAAAGTTTAACATGTGCTAGTTTATCCATATTAATAATATCCCATCTTGTTAATATTATGACTAGGGATAGTTTTGATATTTCACATTTGCATGGAATAAGAATCTCATATCATAAACTCTTCATGATTTCCTCTAACTATGAAATGATACTAGGGACTTTATTACAAAGTTTAAGATCTATGTCAAACAAATGAATTGATCATAAGCACTTATGTAATAAAGAATGCCTTTTATTATAAAAGGATGTTTAAATGTACACAAAATATTCCTGTTACACATGTGCTCTAGGATATACAACTAAAATAAACCTTCCTTTAAATCATGCCATAACTATCCGACTAACATTAATATGCCCTGTATTTACATTTATGCATGCTTATACATATAATTCATGCCATTCAAATATAAAAAAACACACTTGAAACATTGAATTTTTCACACATAATACATAATTCATTGAATACACTTAGAAACATGATTATTGGGTTCACTTAAACACTTCTGCACTTTATTTTTCCCTTTTCCCTTTCCCATGAGAAACATCAACTTTCTCTACAAATTATTAGGTATCTCATTAGAAAAATTCATATAAAATCCTAAGCTGTTCAAAACACAAAATTAGCTTAAGAAACATTAAATTGGCATTGAATAACACCCTAAAAAATTTAAAAAAAAAAACATAATTAAATACTTACTGATTTAGGGGTTACTATTTATCCCTTCTCTTAACTCCTGAACTAACCCTTTTTTTTATTTTTTTTATTTCTTTCACTAAATGATTAATGTAGGATTGCTATTAACTAGATTTAAGGTGGAATTTTAGTGTGGGAGGTATATTTTAATGGAAAGAAGAAGAAAAATGGTGGAGGAAATAGCCAAGAATGGCTTCGGCTAAAGGATAAGGAAGGATATGGGATGTTTTTCCTTTTATTCAAAAATTACCCCTTATATATTAAGGAATTCAAAGGCTTAGATCTTGCCACATGTAAATCTAATGGTTGATATAATTTCATAATCTCTTAGATTTCTTTTAAATTAATTCTTTCATATAAGAACTTCATTTAATCCCATTTTTAGTGCTATTAATTTAATAAACATATAACTAGTATGTCTTGAGAAAATCGTACTTTAAAATCAAAAGGAACTAATTAAATTAAATAATTAAGTTCTCATTTTATTTTGATAAATTGCTTTTTGATGTTCAAAAATTCTAATTCCATTACCATTGGACTATTTAGAAAATTTGAGCATGGTCATACTATTCGCTAGTCATTTTGAGCAAAAATAAAATATTTCGTCATTTAGCTTAAACTAGATTACTATTTATAGGACACCACTGTAAAAACTTTACTTGCATTTTTAACCATTTTAATGACTTCATTTTCATTTCAAATTTTATCCAAAATTATTTTATGATTAATACTTCCATTCGGTCACATTAGTACAAGTTGAGTCTCGAGAAACACTATTTATGTCTTAGGAAGTACTATTCATAAACCTAGGATTTTCGGGCATTACAATGCTTCCCCTCTTAAAAGAATTTCATTCTTAAAATTACCTGGTTCAAATAAATATGGATATTACTCTCTCATTTACTCCTCATTCTCCTTGTTGACTTTCTTAACATTGTGCTAACTCTATAGCACTTTTATTAATTGTACCACTTTAATACGTAACTCTTTTATCTCATGGGCTAAAATCTTCACTAACTCTTCTTCGTATGAGAGATTAGGTTGTATCTCTACTTCTTTAGTTGACAGTGTATGTAAGGGCTCTGATTTGTACCTTTTTAATATTGAGATGTGGAAGACATTATGGATTTCTTGTAGTTCCGAAGGTGAAGCTAGCCTATAGGCTACTGATCCCACATATTATATTATCTTGTATGGGACGATGAACCTCAAACTTAACTTGCTCTTTTTACCAAACCAAAGCACCTTCTTCCATAGTGACACTTTAAGAAAAACTTTATCACCAGCCTCATACTCAATATCTTTTCACCTAAGGTCTGTATATGACTTTTGCTTATCTGATGCTACTTTCAATCTATCTCTAATGATTTTAACTTTTTTTTATCTATATCATTAATCAAATACAGTCCCATTATCTTGTTTTCACTTAATTCATTCCAGCAAAGTGGAGTCCTATACTTTTTCCTAGATAAGGCTTCATAAGGTGCTATGCCTAGACTTGCTTGGTGGATATTATTGCATGCAAATTCTGCCAATGAAAGGTAATAATCCTTGCTACCTTTAAATTTTATGGCTTAACTCCTTAACATATCCTTAAAGCATCTGAATCACTCAATCAGATTAACCCTCTATCTATGGATGGAATGTCATGTTAAAAGTGAGATGAGTACATAAGTCATTATATAGCTTTTTCTAAAATCTTGATGTGAATCTCGAGTCTCCATTAGATATAATGAATGATGGTACACCACATGTTCACACAATCTCATCTATGTATAATTGTGCAAGCTTCTATATGGAATAGTTTATCTCTACAAGTGTAAAATAGGTAGTCTTTGTCAATCGATCTATAATTACCCACACCAAATCACACTTACTCCCTATCATAGGTAACCTAACTATGAAGTCTATTATGATTCTCTCCCATCTCCATTCTGGTATTGAAATAGGATGAAGCATTCTAGAGGGAATTTAGGTAACATATTCTTTTACATCTCTCTTCATACTAAACCACTAATAATAGGGTTTCAATTCATGATACATCTTTATGCTTCTAAATGCATTGCATGTGGAGCATTATGAACCTCTTGCAAGATTTGCTTCTTTATTTCCTCTATATCTAGCATGCATAGATGGTCATGTAATATAAGCATGCACCTTCTTTAATTTTATGCTCAGTGAACTTCCCTTCATGGATTAAATCTATGATATTCACGAGCTAACTATTTTTTTTTTGTCTTCTTTTACTTATTGCACCAAACTTGGCTTTGCTTATAACTGGCTAAAAGAGTTCCATCATCCAAATATTTTAGCTTGACATTCATTACTTTCATGGTTGATATAAATTTTGAGCTTAAAGAATCCACTACCACATTAGCTTTGCTTGGATGGTAATTAATAAGGCAATCATAATCTTTAATTAGCTCTATCCATCTGTGTTGCATCAAGTTCAACTCCTTTCATGTAAGAAGGTATTTTAAGCTCTTATGATCCATTTATACATAACATTTCTCTATGTAGAGATAGTGCCTCCATATCATCAAAGAAAAATAATAGCTTCCAATTGTAAATCATGTGTTAGGTAGTTCTTTTCATATAGTTTCAATTGCCTAAATGTATATGCTACCACTTTGCCATTTTGCATTAAGATGCACTCGATTACATTGTGAGAAGCATCACTATAAATAATGAAGCCTCTTCCTGACACTAGTTGTGTAAGAATTAGAGGCTCTATCAACATAGTCTTTAGCTTATCAAAACTTTCTTGGCATTTGTCATCCAAAAGAAATTTAGCATTCTTGCATATTTATCATGTCCTAAGAGCTGCAATCATTGAGAATCCCTTGATAAACTACTTATAGTAATAAGCTAAACCTAGGAAACTTTTGATCTTAGTCATATTCCTAGGTGGCTTCCATTCCAAAACAGCCTTTATCTTGTTTGGATCCACTTTTATGCCATTAACATATGCAATATATCCTAAGAAAGATCCTCATTAAATAAAAATTTCATATTTGCTCAACCTAGCATAGAGCTACTTATCTCTCAAACTTTATAAGACTAGTTTAATATTCTACTAATGTTCTTCTTTGCTATTGGAATATACTAGTATATCATAGATAAGGATTACCACAAATTGATCTAAATTGGGCCTGAAAATCTTATTCATTAAATCTATGAAGGCTATTGGAGCATTGGTAAGCTCAAATATGAATTATCAAAAACTTATAGTGCCTATATCTAGTTTAGAAAGATATCTTCCATACATTTACCTCTTTAACTCTCAGCCAATGATACCCCAATCTCAAGTCAATCTTAGAGAATATGCTCGCACCCCTAAGCTAATCAAACGAATCATCGATATGGGGTAATGGGTGCTTATTCTTAATCATCACTTTGCTCAGTTGTCTATAGTCCACACATAAGGAACCATCCTTTTTCTTCACAAAAAGAATCGATGCTCTGCAAGGAGAAACGCCCAGTCTAATGAACTCTTTATTGAGCAATTCTTAGAGCTATGTCTTTAATTCCTTCAATTTTATAGGAGCCTTTCGATATAGAGCTATGGACATTGGTATTGTGCTAGGGTAAACCTTGATCCCAAATTCAAGCTTCTATTCTTTTGGTAAGCCAAGTAGCCTATATGGAAATACATCTAGAAACTTAGACACTATCGGTATCTAATTCTCCTCTAATTCCATTTTTCTGGTATCAATAACATGTGCCAAATAAGCTTGGCATCCCTTCCATATCATTTGCCTAGCTACAACTGTAGAAATAGCATTAGATAAGAAGCCCATTCTTTCACCCACTTCTATGACTTCAGACCTATCAGTTGTCTTAAGAGAAATCCTCTTCCACTTACAATATACTACTACATGGTGCTTAGATAACTAATTTATGCCTAAGATGATATTAAACTCATTGAATGTTAACTCGATGAGATCTGTAGGAAATTCATGTCCTTGAACTATCAAGGAACATTTTTTATATACTTTATTAACTACCACCTACTGTTCTATAGGGTTACTAACCATAATGTCTATTTCCAGTTGTTCTAATACTAACCCTTTATCCTATGCTTGTGCTGTGCAAATATACGAGTGTGTATTCCCTAAATCAGTTAAAGCTAAAGCAATTAATTCAAAAAGATAAAATACACCTGTTATTGCATTAAGGGACTTCACTTCCTCTAATGCTCGAATGGCATACTAGTGGGCTAGAACTCTGGCCTCAACTCTATCAATAGTTTTCTAATTTACCCCTTTGATAACCTCCTATCCAATCACCCTATCTATTCTTTATCCCCTAGTAAGAGATAATGATGAAGCCTAAAATTGAGTAGAAGCTCTCACCATTTTAAGAAAATCTCTAGTCATGTGCTCTTTATAATTGCACCTATATCAAGTTCCTAGAGTTTTTTTTCCAACATACACTCCCATGTCTTTTTCCATAATGCCCACATCTAGCTGGTGCCCTCATAATAGTAGAGATAGGTACATTAGCATCTTGTATCTATTATTGGGACCTAATTTGTGATCCTTGCCTAGATTTTTGAGTCTAAGCCTACCTCTATGCTGGTTACCTTGACTTTACCTCTATCTCTTATCTACTTCTAGTGTAGAACTAGCTTGGCCTTGAGTGAATGATCTCTTCTTATGAAAGCTTTCCCTGTTCTCTTTTTGTATGTCCTTTATTATATAAGCTGCTGCTATAAGAAAAAGGAAAGTCTCTAATTTTCTTTATTGCTACATGTAATCTGATATCATGGTTAAGGCCTTTTTTTTTAAATCTCTTACACCTTTCAATATCAATAGGCATAATCTCTTTTGTATATATGCTTAATCTTAAAAATTCATTTTCATATTCTAATATGAACCTATGCTTCTATTGTAGGTCTAGGAATTCCTGTCACTTTTTCTCCAAATAGTTTTTTATTATATACTTCTTCTTGAATTCCTCTAGGAAGAACTCCTATGTTCGCTTTTACGGTGCCTTGCATTCAAAAAGAGTCTCCCACCATCTAAAGGCTTCCTCATGTAGTAAGCACATGACATAAATAATGTTTTCTTTTAGTGTACACCTTAATTATTAAAGGATTCTAATAATTCTTTTGAGCTAATATTCAGATGTAGCTGAAGCATTATGCTTTACACCCTAAAATCTATTGCTCCCATTTTTTTAACCCTCTCCAAATATGTCTTCTAAAGGGATTGTGATGGTGTGGTTGGTTGTATTAGTTGTGAAAAACGTATAGTGCCTGTAGTAACTTGTTTGAGCAAGTCAGCCATTTGCTAGATCAAGGCTAGTTATGCTTGAGTTACTTGTCTAACATCCTTTTATCTAGAGGATTTGGCCCTTGCAACCATATCAACCTTTGTTAAAGTATAACTTTTTACCACCTCTCTACTACTTGGTAGCATAAATTCACTCATGTTTAATCTATACAGATGGAAAAAATTATCAGCCTTAAGTAATGTAGATTTATGTGATGCATGTCTTAAGCCTAAGGCACTCATATGTAACCTTTATGTATTAAGGAATGCCTACATTTGCTTTGATACCACTAAATGTGACATCTCTAATAAAATTTGATCAATAGACCTAAATGAGAGGAAAGGCACCCCTGAATCTATCTTTTTCTCAATCCATGCTACTTAAAATCTTTTACCAACTTAAATCCTTCATTAGACAGTGTTAGACATATAATGTTTTTCAAATTCTCATTTAACCTTAAATAATTATCATGTACTAGTTAAGATCATCTTGTCAAAAATTCAATAATATCATGGTTATCTATTAACACTAGCCCCAATAATAACCTATAGGAAATAATACTTCTATATCATAATATCATCACACCCCATCTCATGATCTTCTTAATCATCTCAAATCCTCAAACATTCATCGTTAACGCAAACCACACAACACAATAGCATAAAATGTCTCACCTACAAGATAAACATACATGTATACTTATACATCCATATAAAGTACCTATAAAGATTACAAAACCATTACATACACTAGTTTAGGCCCATCTATTAGAATTACATTTAAGTGCCCTTTTTTTATATGTTACACCACACAATATATATAAAAAATTTATACCAAAAAGATATAGCTACTTTGATCTACACCACTCTACTAAGGCTATTCTTTAATCTACTATCTACTACTTATGCTTTGCAAAATGAAAATGTGCTGAGCATAATGCTTAGCATGTATTCAATGAATTCTATTTAAATACATATGCAGGGCATCCAAATGATAATCATTCAAAATGATAATGCAATTTATGTATGGTATACATATGTATGAGATGTATAAGCAATTTAACAATTTCATTTCATACAATTATTTTCACACTATGAAATATATATCACATTTATATCTTGTGGTACTTTTTGTGTTACTTCTTTGTCTTTAATATGATCAATTACTGATTTAGCTTATACTTGACATACACTAATCACTACACTAAATTATGGGATCATAACCTAGAAGGTCTCATTAGATATGCAATGGCCATATTTTAGACCTTAAATCTACTACACCAACATAGTTAAATGTGTAATGGCCCTATTGGACTTTACGTCTATTACAATGGCATGAAATTATGTAGTGGCCTTATTGGACCTTACTACTGTTGCACCAATATATCATGTTTTTATGCATATATAGATATATGCAGTGGCCCACATTTTGGATGTGAAATTATATAATGGCCCTACTTGACCTTACTACTACTGCACTAGCATGAAATATATATTAATGAAAATATAAGTGTGCAGTGGCCTAATTAGACTTTATGTCCGCTTTATTGGCATGAAGCGATGCCAAAGTTTCTTAATAACTACTAACTCCCTAGTTAACCGGTTAACCTATCCTATCTAGGTTGTCTAACATGTATGGGCTATCACTATATTCCATTTTATTTAACATATGTTATATAATTTACACAAATTTCATAAGTCCTTCCATTCATGTATAATTATGAAATACTTGTTCACTTATCCACATAACGATTATTTCTTTTCCTTAACTTAAGTTTTGTCATTACAGCAATATGCATGGAAATATAATTTTTTGTCCTTACAACAATATGCTTAAAAAAGCTATTTATATATTTCTATGAGTTATCCTTATTTACATTACATATATTCAAGTTACATACTTTATTCTATAGTTTCTTTGTCTTAATATTTTCATTTCACACATATCTTTTTTTTTTTTTATGATTCATCTCAATTTCATATTTTCATACATAATTTCACTTAAGTACACTCATTTAGCCGCAATCATATTTTTAACCCAAAATGTGTATGTTCATTTTTCGATGTATCCTTTTCGTGTTTCCTACTAACCTTCATCTTATATGTGCCTAATACATGCACTAATTTCTTATAATTCATAATTATACACATACATGCATATACTATTCCATTTTACCACATGGGACTATACACATATATTTAACATAGTTTCTATTTCATCCCTCAGTTAAACCTTAAACTAGTTATATTAGACCACTACTTTGAAATATATACCCTATATATTCTAATTACACCTGCATAGTCACTATACCAACACATGTATAATTCGGCCATGGTAGGCTTATTAACATGACATATATTTCATCACTAAACCTCCATTTTAATCATGCCATAACTATCCAAATAACATTAATATGCTATCTAATTACATTTAATCATGCTTATATGCACAATTCATGCCATTCAAGTACACACTTAAAATAATGAGTTTTGCACACATAATACATAATTCATAAAATGCACTTGCAAACTTGACTATTGGCTCTACATAAACACTTCTACACTTTCTCTTTTCCTTTCCCTTGAGAAGCATCAACTTTCTCTATAAACATATTACATAACTCATTAGAAAAATACATATAAGATAACATTAATTAGTATTGAATAACAGGTTAGAAAAAAAAAGCATAATTAAAAACTTACCAATTTAGGGGTTACTATTAATTCCTTATCCAAACCCCTAAATTAACCCCCTATCTTGATTTCTTTCTCTAAATTATTATTCTAGGATTGCTACTAATTTGATTTAAGGTGTAATTTTAGTGGTAAGAGGTGTATTTTAATGGAAAGAAGAAAAAATGGTGAAAGAGATAACTAAGAACGGCATTGGCGAAAAAATAACGAAGAAAATGGGATTTTTTTTGTTATTAAAAAATTACCCCTTATATATTAAGTAATTCAAGGGATTAGATCTTGCCATATGTAAATCTAATGGTTGGTATAATTTCATAATCTCTTAGATTCTTTTTAAATTAATTCTTTCACAAGGGAACTTCATTTAATTCCCTTATTAGTACCATTAATTTAGTAAATACATGACCCATAAATCATGAGAAAATCATACTTGAAAACCAAAGGGAATTAATTAAGTTAAATTATGAATTTCTAATTTAATTTTGATAAATTGCTTCTTCATGTTTAAAAATTCCAATTCCATTATCATTAGACTATTTGGAATTTTTAAGCATTAAGTCATGCTGTTCTTGGGTCATTTTGAGCAAAAATAAAATATTTTATCATTCAACTTAAACTAGTTTACTACTCATAGAAAACTGATGTAAAAATGTTACTTTCATTTTTAACTATGTTAAATGACTTTGTTTTTGTTTCAAAATTTACCCAAAACTATTTTAGGATTAGTACTTCTATTCTATCCCATTAGTGTAACCCAAGTCTCAAGAAACATTATTTATATCTAGGGAAGTATTATTCATAGACCTAGGATTTTTGGGCATTACACAATGAGCCTATGAGGGCAGGGACATCTGCACCTAATGCCGTTAGGCAGGCTACACAAAGACAATCGACCTTGCTCTAGTAGATGGTAGAGGTTTAAAATAAGCTACTATAGTTACTACTTTACCTCTACCACTAGAAGAACCATAACCTCTCTAAGCACTACAGAAGATATAACTTAAAAAGGTAAAAAAGATAGGTGTTGTGGATTTTCTACACGTAGAGTTAGATGATTTAGCTACTTTAGAGTAATGGTTAGAGAGAACAATCAGAATTCTTTAGCAACTAGATGTACTCAAAAGGAGAATGTTATTTATGCAACTTTTATCCTATATGAAGAAGCTTTTAAATGGTGAGAGAGCATCACTGAGCATAAAGCACTTGAGGATTTAACATGAGAGTTTTTGCAGAAGAGTTCAAGAAGAAATACATACAGGGAACTACTTGGACAAAAAGAGGCAAGATTTTATAAATCAAAAGTAGAAGTATCGAATCATTATTAAATATAAGAAAGAGTTTGCAAGGTAGAGTAGATATATAAAGGAGATGGTTCTGATAGAGGTAGAATATTGGAAGAAATTTGAAAAGGGGCTAAATCATGACATTAGGTTGTATATGGCAATAATGAAGATCAAGGATTTCTCTACCTTAGTGGCAGTATCCCATATGATTGAAGAGATATAAAAGGGGAAGTAAGAGAATTTCTAAAGGAAAAGATCATATAGTCAAGGGAAAGAGTTTGCAAGGTTAAGTAGATATATAAAGGAATATGAGAAAGAGTTTCCAAGGTTGAGTAGATGCACAAGGGAGATGGTTCTGATAGAGGTAGAAAATTGTGAGAGATTTGAAAAGGGGCTAAATTATGACATTAGGTTGCATATGGCAATGATGAAGATTAATGATTTCTTTACCTTAGTGGTAAATATCCCATATTATTGAAGAGATACAGAAAGGGAAGTAAGAGAATTTCCAAAGGAAGAGATCATATAGTTAAGGGCAAGCAAGTTCAGTTCCCATTATTGAGAAGTAGTTTAAGAAGGGATCAGTCTAGGAAACAATAATAGTAAAGCGAAGGTTAGTTAGATAAGTCTAGGTAGGGTTCTCAAGCTAGGTCTAAATAGTAGATGTAGGCTACCAATGCACCTGCATCTAATACTAGGAGTGTACTAGCAGCCTAGTGTGAGCATTATGGCAAGAGGCATAGGGGTACTTGTTAGAAAACCATACCTAGGGTTTGCTATAGAAATGTCTCTAAAGATCATTTTGTTAGGGATTTCCCAAAGAAGCTTGTAGCTTTACTCAATTATAGGTATCCTTACTAGCTGCTACCAGAGGTTAAAAAGGAGATAGAGGAGTTAGAATGGGGGTAACTAGAGAACCAGATCAGAGATTATAGATATAGTAGAGCCTAGAGCTCCTACTAGATAGTGTGCTATTAGAGCTCGAGAGAAGGAAAATTCCCCTGAGGTTATATTAGGTACAATCTATCTCTTTGATCTACCTACTTTAGCTTTGATTGATCTGGGTTCTACACACTATATATATATGTATAGCACAATCATAAAACTAGGGGTTAAAGTCTGAGTTGTTAGATATAGATATCATAGTTATCAACCTCATAGGCTAGCATCTTATAATCAACAAAGTATACAAAAAAAATGTCATTTAGTAGTCTAAAAACATGAGTTTTCTATGGATCTCATTGAATTAACATTCAAGGAGTTCAATCTAATCTTAGGCATAGATTGTTTGTACAAGCATCATGCAATGGTGGATTGTTGAAAGAAACAAATTTCTCTTTAGATGATAGATGGGTTAGAGATTACAATTATGGATGAAAGAACATATTTCTTGTCCAATGTCATTTTAGTAGTTATAGTTAGAAGAATGATGAGGAAAGGTTGTATTACCTACTTAGCTCATGTGTTTGATACAAGGAAAGAAGAACTAGAAACAAATTAGATTCCACTAGTGTAAGAGTTAGTAAATGTATTCTTAGATGAGTAACTTGGCTTACCACTAGCACAGGAGTTTGAGTTCAGGCTAAGGTTTTGCCTAGCATTAGACTAGTATCTATAGCTCTATACCAGATGGCTTCTATAGAGTTGAAGGAAATGAAGATCTAGTTACAAGAATTATTAGATAAGGGGTTCATTAGATTGAGTGTATCACCTTAGAGAGCCCTAGTTTGTTTTATTAAGAAGAATAATGGTTTTTTGGTGTTGTGTATGGATTATAGATAGCTAAACAAGGTGACCATCAAGAATAAGTTTCCATTGCCTCATATTAATGACCTATTTGATTACCTTACAAGAGAAGATATCTCTTTTAAGATTGACATAAGATTAAGGTTTTGACAACCCTTACCCTATCCAATCACTGAAACTAGATAAGAAGCAACACACATACTGGTATCCAAATTAACCATATAAAAACCTATAAAAATTAAAACCATTATGGAAAACTTATTTAATAAATATATTGTTTATAAAATTGGAACAAATATTAAACATCAAACCTTAGATAGTGCAAAAAGACTAGAACATCAATAAGATCATTGAGCCAAAAATTTAGCAGCATAATAGTTGTAATGGGACACTATTCTAATTATGAATTGTAAACTAATAGGTAGAAAACATTTCTATAATCACACAAATAATTCTCGACTTTATATTATTCTATATGGTCATTCAATCTCAAATTAACAACATCAACCTAATTTTAGGAAGAGAAAACATATAAGTCATACATCATTAAACATAACTAAACAAACACATAAGAAGTTGATTTAAAGAGTTACAAAATTATTTACATCACAGATTAGGCTAATCCCTCAAATTACACAATAGTGCCTTGATTATGAATATATCATATATCATACTAAAGAAAAGCAAAAATACCAAAAGAAATCTTCTATTGATGAACTTGGTAATATTGAAGCTTTAACTCTAATCTAATTCCTTAACCTACACATCGCAAATAAAAATGATGTGCTAAGTGAATGCTTAGTGGTGTATTCAACATAACATATGAATGGTCACATGCACATAATGTATTTACATTAAATCAATAAAAGAAATGGTATTATAGGTATGAATATTCAAAGCGTACTTAAACCTTGCAAAATTGTATAAGCAATGGCACAAACATGCATAATGGATTCTTATACATGCAATTACAAACATCTTCACTTAACTCAATTTCATCATCAACTTAACTTCAACACAAAATTAGTTACAAGTATATAGATATTTGTATTATACACATACGTAAAAGAGAATAGAATAAAACTAGATAATGAGACTAATGTGTGCTTGTAGGCTATAATAATGCCTGAAGACCATATAAATGCTTGAAGGCCATACTGGTGCTCGAAGGCCATACATGACTCATAGATCATATTAGGACCCTAAGGTCATAACAGTGCCCAAAGGCCATAATTGTACCTAAGAGTACCTTAGCAGCTGCTATATCTTCCAAGTTGATTAGTCAACCTATCCAATCTAGGTTGTCTGATCATATAGGGCATTATCATAATATTGTGTTTCATCTTCTTAAATATGATTTAGAAAAACTTTATGACAAGTTAAAGCTTATTAGTTATGTTTAACTGTGTTCCATATCCATACATGCAAAGAATTCAATATCATAACATCATGCTTAAACATTATTAACACATGTTTTCTTGATATGTGCTTAAAGCACGAAATCTCATCTTGATAGGCCATTCAGCAATACCCATCACACTTGTATGCATAACTTACTTATCTCATCATGCCCTTCATAGGAATAGGCATGGGCTCATACTAATTCTCATCACTTTATTGGCCTATCTCATCATTTTTCTTACTTTCATGTTATACATAATACATACACCTCATTCATGGAATAAAAACACTTAATGATTAAGGTAAACACAACAATACATACCATAATGCCAACAACAATGTCCTAATTATTGACCCACATACTTTAGCCATATTGTTACACCTTAATACCTAACCAATAAATGGTTTAGACATAGGATGTCACAAGTAATATCTCTTACCTGATCCAATTATTAGATCCAAATGAAAAACATTGCACTAACGTAACTATCATACTACTATTAACTACTAACACATATATATAATCATATAACCTAAGGCCTAATATATTTACATTACATGAGTGCCAATCTAATATCATTACTCACCTATTCACATGAGATGCCAAATAAACTTATTAACTTGCACTGCTTTACTTGAGGTTGTATCTTAAACTTGTGTTTATTACCTACACACCAGTAAATTTAGTACGTTGAGCAATAATGCTCAATGGTGTATTCAATGAAATATATGTGTAACATGTAAGCACACAAGCATACATCATGAATATAATAACATTAGCAATTTATAAGAATCTTATGTCACAACATATAAATACTTATAAGATATTAGGTTTGATGTATACTCAGCAATTCAAACATATATCCACATAACATAAATAAAATTTTCCCTTGTCCAATTAACAATACAAATCAAGTTCATAGTTCTCTTAGTGATCAATATTTCATATTCAGTCAACTTACTTTAGTTAGCAATATTCTTGTCTAATACTTATTAATATCTTAATTGATTCTTATAAACATTCATCTTCTTTTTACATATTTATTACATTCACAAATTGACATAATACAATATAATCATTTCGTACATTAATTACCTAAAACTATGAAAATTATATGTTATTTATTTAACTTTATGGTTTTGTTCTTATGCTTCTAACACTTCCTGCATAATCATCTTAATTTACCACATTGATTTCCTTTGATATATTACTCTTGACACCATAATTCTATTCACTTGAATGAGATTAAATAACTTTTATTCTATATATGAATTGATCATACAATGTTATTTTTTTATTATTAAAACCTCTCTTATTAATCTCCACCTTTATTAACTTATCAATTTAGGTAGCCCATATTTGATAGACAGAACCTCAATACTAGACTGAGGGGATACAAGTGTGCAGTGGTCCACATTCTAGACCTGATGGCTACTGAACTAGCATAATGAGATATCATTAATTGTGCAGCGATCTTGACGAACCTGCCAGCTATTGCACCTGCATGATTATATGTGTAGTGGTTCTCACAAACCTTTTCATGGTTCCACTTGCTAAACAACCATAATATGACAATATATAATGCATTATATCAATACATGATACAGCCCAAATGGACATGATGGTAGCCACAACCGCATGAACATGATACCAAATATATAGTAGCTACTCTATTCCCTAGCTGATCGGTTGACCTATCTAGTGTATTGTCTAACTTATATAGGCCTTACTCATGTTTTATTAGTATTTACTTCAATTATTTGAGTTATTTACATTGTTCAAAATTTGAAATTCCATTGGCTTTTGATTGATCTATTACCATCATTACAAACTATTTGTATCAATGAATTACTGACAATATTTTTTGAACACACTTAGGGTGCCATCACTTTCATAACACATACTCATGATCTCACTATTTTGTATATCTTATATGCCATGTACTTCACATGAGTTATAAAATAATATTATGTTTTTATGTGTGTAAAGTAATGAACAAATTACATCTTGATATTTTTCTTTCATTGTATACCGTATATTATGAATCATATGATCATGAATGTTTTTCATCCTCTCTTCCATGTTTATAGTTCATCCTTTGTAGACAATATGTTATTATAAGAATGTAACTTACTTTCTCTTTCAAGTTCTATATACTATATTATCATCCATATTTTCTTCCTTAGTAATTATGTAAATTCATTTTTTTTGTAATTAAATGCAAACTCAAACTTTTTCTTAGTATTTTCCTTTTTATCAACCTCTTTAATAATTCTTATCATTGTTCTGTAATTTTCCAATTAATCAATGTCATCATATTCTCTAATATAGATTTTGTACATTATTCTCAATTATTATTATTATTATTATTATTATTATTATTATTATTATTATTATTATTATTATTATTATTATCATCATCATCATCATCATCATCATCATCATCATCATCATCCAACATTTCCCATTAATTATCTTCCATTATTACCATAACCTTTTAATTGTCAAACATACATTTATTTACTTATACATATTATTCAATGTCGCATTTACTTAAACAAATAAATTACATTATACAATAAATACCATTTTTAATCCTTGCCAATTGTACTATAATATTGTATTTATCTAATAATTTACATGAAGTATATATATGTACATACACATATGATTTTAAATATCCATTTATTTAATTCATATATACAAATATTAACTTAAATATTCATCTATTTAATTAATTCCATACCTTGGTAATCAAGTCACAAATTAATATTTTTTCCATTTCCTTAATTACCTTAAATATTTATTTTATTATATTTTTTTATTTATATTAATAATAATATTAATATTAATATTAATATTATTATTATTATTATTATTATTATTATTATTATTATTATTATTATTATTATTATTATTATTATTATTATTATTATTATTATTATTATTATTATTAC
>CANXYI011137437.1:0-12368 GCA_948208565.1 Hura crepitans | reverse complement strand
CTCGAATAAATCATTTAAGACAAGTGTTATTATTTTTAATCAGCATGCTTTACCAAAAATTACTTTATTCACCTATATATGGAAAATTCACCAAAATACCCTTTTACTGTATTTTTGCTATTTTTTGAGTACAAGTCCTTCAATAAGCTTAACTTCATCTTATATGATTATTTGTTACTTAATTTCCTTCACTGAAACTGATTTGGCACACCTATGTAAAAAAAAAATTCAAACTACCCCTTTAGCTTGCATCTTAATAGGACTTAGGGAATACTATTCCCTTATGCTTAATTCTTATGTTTATAATCAGTCTATTCATTTACTTATTCCAATTCTCTAGCCTAACTAGAAAGACGACACTTTAAGACACTAGATCTAGGGGGAAAATAAACTAGTGTAGTGGTCCTCATTTTGGACCTACATTATTGCACTGGCATATGTGCCATAATAGAGGTCAGTCAAAGCCTCCCCAGAGACAATAAAATAATTGAGTGGCATAATAGAGATCAGCTCGTGGGCCTCCCCAACCATAAATGAATAACTGTATGACATAATAGAGATTAGCTCATAGGCCTCCTTAGTCACAAATCATCAAGAACTAGGTGACATAATGGAGATTAGTTTGTAGACCTCTCCAGCCACTAATGAACACCATCAATAACTGGGTGACATAATGGAGATCAGTCTCTATACCTCTCCAGCCACCAATGAACTATTAGCTATAAAACCCTAAGTTGATCGATTAACCCATCTAGTAGGTTTCTAACCAATGGGCCAAGTAGCTCAATTTAACTTTATTTATTAGCCAAAATTATTCTTATAATATTTGGGTTTAAAAAATAGACAGTTAAAAATTTTATCTTATACTTTGAAAATTTATTCTGACTAGTATAGCCATTTTTTGGCTCTACCGGGTAAAATCCCAAAACAATTCTAAAGTTTGTTGCTACCAAAATTCAAGATATCTTATATTATAATTTATTAGGGCATTTCCACTTAATAGATTAATACTTTCTATTCAATGACATTTTTAGTTCAAATAGAGGTCAACTGGATAGTTATAGGTCATTTCAATGACTTTTGGAAGTCACTTTCTTAGGACTGTCTTAAGTCTAATTTTAACACAATTTTTACTATTCTGTTAACTATTTTTTCTGGACCCAAGTCCAACTATAACTGGGCCAAATCCATGGCCAAAATATAGGCACAAATGCCAACTAAAACTAGGCTAAGTTCATGGCCAAAATCTAGGCATCAAGCACTAAAACTTGGTTAATTCCATGGCCAAAACATGATTTAACATTAGCCTCTCAAAGGCATAAATAAAGTTCACTTTAAGTTATTATCTAAAGCTTTAACTTTATGTTTTAAATCAAAGCTTTCTTAGCCATGTTCAAGGCATAATCTCAAAGTGTATAATGTGATGTTACTAGGTCATATACTTAGCTATCCCATATCCATTTCATGCCTACAATCAAGCTAAAATAATACACTTAATTAACACTTACTAGCATGAAGCTTCATATCAAATTACCTTGCCTAATGCCTTCAGGTACTTAAGAAAATTTAACTAACTTCCATTCTTTTCCATATAATTACAACATTCAATCATTTCCACATGCCATGAACTCAAATGTGGTCATATGAATCTCAATCTAAGCTAAGTTGGTTAAGGCACAAGTAACATTTCATGTAAACCATTCATTATAGCTCATGGGTACAAGCAATTCCACACATTCCATGATGATTTCTATTGCCAACTTTACTTAATTCATATCATAACATACCAAACATCTTTTAAATCCATCATAGGCACTAAATTACTCATTCAAACATCCATAGGTAGCAAATTCTAGTAAGCATTATAAAGCAAATTTAGCAAACACTAAGAACACATGCTTAATTCCACTAAATCCTCAAAGAAATTAACCTAACCAAGGAAGAATTTAACTTTAAATGCATCATTCTAGCCCACTTAAGTCCATGTTCACTAGCTTGGGCACCTATACATATAAAGAAAAGGTAGTAAGTTCACTTACATAACACTTTGAAGATGACTTTCCCATCTAGCCTATGTTGCCATCTCCAATTCCAGCAAGCATGGTGACTTTATTCCTCCTTTATAACCAATAAGTTGGCCTTCAATGGCCACCAATCCCTTATACACATGACCACACAGATGTTAGCTATGACTTGGAATCAAAAATCACCCCAAAAACCTAAGAAATGAGCGAGATACAACCATAAACTCACTTTGGTGTCATTTTTCGGGAATGTTCTGACCTAGGCCCCTTTTTTTATTTTTTTCTCCCAAACCACAGCTCCTTTTGGCCTAATTCTTTTACCTCGTGATCCCTAACATCCCAAAGAATTTTTAGCCACTGTAATCATTTCCTTTGGCCACCAAAGAAGAAAGTTATGGCCTAAATACAAAGGAGTAGCGTCTAGAATTTTAGGCAAAAAGGGGAAAATGGGGAAAAATGGATTTTGATCTTTTAAGTGGAAATCCACTTGTCTTGGCTTCTTTGCCACTTGGCATGGTTACTTAGCCACTTGGCATTGCTGTGGGCCCTATTTTGACACCTCAAAATTTTCTTAGAGATTCCTAAAACATCTTGATTTTTTGGAAAACATAAAAAATTCATAAAAGTTCACTCGAACATCTAAAAGTATACTGTTTATTTTAAAATTCCTATTTTAATCCCCTCTACTTGTTCATAAATTTTTATGGTCAAATTCCATCGATAGGATAATTTTCAAATTCCCTTGATTTGCATACAAACCTAAAAAATTATGAAATTTTGCAAATGACCTCCGATTTCAAAAAAATTTTCACTATTGGACTCAGTGTAATTTTTAAGCTTTAGGGTCCACTATTTTTGGGTCTGTTCAGGCACATCCAAGTTAGTCCCGGCCTGAAAAATTTTTATTGCCCCGATGAGTAGCTTATAGCACGAAATGAATTATTGGTTCTGCTAAATTTTTAAATTTTGCCTTTTTCATCATTTAAGAGCCCATTGAAGTTTCATGACCTGTGCCACTACCTCATCCATATGCAAGTGACTCGGCACCCTAAGTGCACTTCTCGAACCTTGTGGCACTATTCATGAAGCCTTGGTCCATGGTCGTTATAGGGTCCACACACTCTCATATCTGCACTACATGGGCTCAAGGTTAAGGTTTAATATCAGATAAGCTTGATATTGAGATTATGGTTAGTAATTCAATAGACTAGTATGTCATTGTTGATAAAGTTTATGGAGATTGTCCTTTGTCAATACAAGGGCATTCTTTTTCTACCAACCTCATTAGGTTGCCTTTCTATGAGTTTGAACATATCTTGGTCATGGATTGGTTATCCAAGTATCATGTAGTTGTGGATAGTAGAAAGAAGTGGATCATGCTCTAAGCTAGTAATGGCACATAAGAATAGTTACAGGTGAAAGATCAAACTATATGTCCAATGTTATTTCTACTATTGTGGCAAAAAAGTTGATAAGGAAGGGTTGCCAATCATATTTGGCTCATGTGATTGACAATAGTAAGGAAAAGCCTAAAGCAAGTTAGATACCTATTGTATTAGAGTTTGAAGATGTTTTTCTAGAAAAGCTACTTAGGTTACCACTAAAAAGGGAGCTAGAATTTGGTATTGATGTGTTGCTAGGCATAGCACTAGTTTTCATAGCTCCATATAGGATGGCTTCTTGAGATTTAAAATAGTAAAAGTTGTAGTTGCTAGAGCTTTTAGATATTAGACCAAGTGTTTCATCTTAAGGGGCACTGATTTTATTTGTTAAAAAGAAGGATAGTTCTTTCTGGTTATATCTTTACTATAGATAGTTGATCAAACTTAACATCAAGAATAAATACCCTTTACCATAGATAAATGATCTATTTAATTAGTTTAGAGGAGTAGATGTCTTCTCTAAGATTGACCTTAGATTCGAGTATTATCAATTAAGGGTAAAAGAGGTGGATGTGCACAAGACAACTTTTATGATGAGATATAGCCATTACAAGTTCTTTGTAATACCATTTGGGTTAACCAATGTACTGGCATCATTTATAGATCTCATAAATTGAATCTCTAGGTCATTTATGGATCAATTTTTGGTGGTCTTCATCGATGAAATTCTTGTGCATTTGAAGAACTAAGATGATCATGCAAAGCATTTAAGGACTATCCTATAGATGTTGAGGGAGAAACTCTATACCAAGCTTTATAATTGTGAGTTTTGGCTAGAAAAAGTGTCATTTTTATGGTATATAGCTTTACTAGAGAGTATTAGGGTAAATCCCAGTAAAACAAAAGTTGTGATGGAATTGAAACCATTGAGGAACACTATAAAGATTAGAAGTTTCTTATGTTTGGTAGGTTATTACTAAAGGATTATCCCCTATGACATATTTTTGGAGGAAGAATGCTAAGTTTATATGGGATAGCAAGTGTTAGGAGTGTAACACCCCCTACCCATTTCTACCTAAAACGGGCAGGAAGTGCTACTTTCCACTGAGGTCACCTATCCTAGAATTTCCTTAGGGGCCTTGCATTTAACTTTTTACTCACTTTGACTAGGTTTGACAAAACCTAATCTTAAACCCATTTCGATAAATTATTCCTTAATTACTATATATTTTAGTCCGTTAGAATATCTATCGGGCATTATCAGACATTTATAAAAATTTGGGCAGCATAACGACTGCCCTGTTAATTAGCCTAAATTTAATTTGCAAAGAAAAACACTTCTAAAATAACTTTCATCATACAACCCCCTTCTGGACCCTCTGGTCCTCCAATCACAGTCAATCACAATCTTAACTATACTCAGCAATAAATCACTGGGTTGTAGACCCATCAACTCATAGCATGTAGAAGTAACTATTCATTTATAATCAAAACTATACATACATTCAATTGGTTAAAGACCTTTATATGTACATCCTGTATCCCATATTATCTATACATACATGAGTGCACTCTAAATTTAAAAGACAAAAAGTAAACAAAAAGTACTAACAAACTCTAGCAGCTACACTGTCGATGTTGTCTAATGCTAGACTGCTCTTTATCGACTACCTACGCATCAAAACACCGACATGCTGAGTATGACACTCAGTGGTGGATTAAACCAAACATACTATGTCATATCATACAAAATGCACTATACAACATTCCGCACATAGAAAGTCTTTCTTATAACTCTAAGTCCCTTTATTACTTTCTTATGTTTACTTATCCATAAATCTTCACTTTCTTATCAATTATTGTCATTTATTTCTTTATAGGCCCAAGCCAGATAGACTACACTTTAAGACACTAGATAGCAGAATGTGTCCTGTGCAGTGGCCCACTTTTAAGGCCTACATAGCTGCACCTACTTTCTCCGATACTCAAAGACTTGTACTGTACTGTAGTAGATAGCGGGGATATGGCCGTAGACCAAGCCCAAAACTTGCACCTGTAGCCATATACATCTGTAGTGGATACTTAGGGGCCTGTCTGTAGACCAATCCCAATCCATAATTGCAACCTGTAATATAGTGGTTCATCATGAAACCTAGGCAGCTGCACCTACCATAACCTATAATTGGTAATGGGCCCCAAAAGGATCGACTACCTAGCAATTGCTCTAACCCTAGTTGACCTGTCAACCCATCCAGTAGGTGTCTAACTGATGGTCCATTAACTATTTTAGACTATTTTTATCATTATTTTACCTTTACATTATGTTTTATGTCAATATTGCACAAGCTGTTGTAACTTTATCTACAGTCGCAAAGTTACTATTCATTTGGTCAGTTTCCACAACTGACAATATTCATTTAGTCAATTTTGCCATTTATGCTTTTCATTGCCTATATCATTCATGTTCTTTTTCCTTTCACTTTTATACACCATTATTACCAATATAAGGTACACTATATTGACATGCCTTTGGTCACATTTTTCACTCCAATAGCTTTCATTTTCATGACTTATAATGTACTAAATTTTTAGGTCACTTTACTTATGATTATTACATTTAAATTACACATATATGCATCCATTTCTCAGACATTAATACCTTGCCCATTTTAACCCCATTTTCGGCCACTATAGGCACATACATTTACACATGAATTCTTATTCACTTTAATTTACAAACTTTGTTAATTTAACACAACTTACACTATTAAAATGCCTAATTACCTAAATGCATACATTTATACCAAATTATCACATTTCCATACAAATGTACACATATAAACTTAATCAAATTTAAATGGCATAATGCATTTGACTTAATCCACATACCTAGGGTGCATTCACACCCCTTTCTCCACCACTTAACCCTTGATTTCCAAGCTCTCTCTCACTTGAATTGTTAATTCCTAACATACGCCAAAATGACTTAGAAAAAATTCTAAAAATTCATCTATAACTAAATTTTAAATTCTAAAACTATAACAACCCTTAGAATTGCCTAATTTAACTATACCAAAAATAAAAAATGAAATTAAGCCTTTTAGCTTACTTTGTGCACTATTCACCCAAGTGTTGAATTATGCAATTTTGGCCCTTTTTCTTGAAATTCTTGCTAGAATTGAGATGTAAGAATGATGGAGGTTCTAATTCTATTAATTTTAGGTGAAGTTGTGTGGGATTTTGGAGAGAGAAAAAGGCAAAAAAATGGTGGCTTTTCCATGGTGTTGTTGTCGGCTTCTACGGAAATGGGAGGTTAAAGATGACTTTCTTGAGTGTGGGTTATATTCATATGTCTAATAAGTTATATGGGCTAGGTTGGATCCATTAAATTGGGCCTAATAGGGCCTAATTACTTTCTGTACATAATATGTCACTTTTTGCTGAGAAAATTCAGAAAATATTCTTTATATGTCCAAAAATTCCACTTTAGTTTTAAAATTCCTCAATTAGTAGGACTAAGGTCCATGTAAAATTTTAGGTTAAAATTCCACCGTTGAATTTTTGGCACTATTCACGGCCAGAATAAAATATTCCGAAAAAATATCTATTGGCCTCAAAAAAATCTAATTCTTTCTCTATCATACTCAATGGAATTTTTGAGGTTCAGGGTATGATATTTTTGAGACCATCCGGGCACATTCTCGAGACAGTCTCGGCCCGATTTCATTTTATCTCTATAAACGATAGTTCTTGACCTATTATTAATTATTGGTTTTGCTAAAATTTTTAATTCATTTGTTTTCCCTATTTTCAGGCCCGTTAAAGTTTTATGACCAATGCGCCAGTCATTGGACTCGAAATGATGACCCACACTATAAGGAACATCAATCGGGCCCAACTAGTACTATTCATAAGACCTTGATTGTCGGGCATTACAAGGAAAGCTTTGATAAGCACAAGAGCATGTTGATAAAGGCACCAATCTTAGTTCAATTGATTTTAGGATAAGAGTTTAGCATCTATAGTGATGCTTCCTTAAATGGGTAAAAATGTGTACTCATGCAAGAAGGCAAGGTAGTTGCTTATGCTTTAAGACAATTGAAACCTCATGAGAAAAATTACCCCACTCATAATTTAGAGTTGATAGGGATTATGTTCGCTTTAAAGATCTAGAGGCATTATCTATATGGAGAAAGATGTTATGTCTACACCGACCACAAAAGTCTAAAGTATTTTCTCACTCAGAATGAGCCGAATTTGAGACAGAGGAGATGGATTGAGTAAATAAAGAACTATGATTGCATTATTGACTAGCACTCAGGGAAGGCCAATGTAATGGTAGATATGTTGAGCAGGCAGCTTATATCAACATTGAAAGTGATAAATGTCAATTTGAAGTTGCTTAATGATGGGGTTTTGTTAGCAGAGCTTTAGGTTAAGCTTAGTTTATTACAGCAAGTCAAGGATGCTTAGAAGGATTATCATAGATTTTAGAATGTGATAAGCCTAATTCAAGAGGGAAAGCTTATCAGATTAAAGATAATGGTTATATGTATTATCATAATTGTCTACGTGTGCCTGATACTAAGGATATGAGATAGCAAATCCTATAAGAAGGCTATAATGCTCCATATGCCATGCATCTTGGCACTACTAAGATGTATTAAGAATTAAAGATAGTTTATTTGCAATCAGGCATAAAGAGAGATGTAGTTGATTCATGACTAGATGCCTTACTTATTAACAAGTTAAAGTTGAGTATCAAGTTCAATTTTGGATTGCTTTATCTTATAGCAATTTTAGAATGGAAATGGGACTAGGTTACCATGGATTTTGTAGTTAGGCTACCGATGACTAAGAGTAAGTGTGACTCTATATGGTTTGTGGTTGATAGATTGACCAATTTAGCACACTTTATTCCATTAAGGATGGATTTCTGCTTAGAAAAGTTTGCAAAGCTATATATTGATGAGATCATTCAATTGTATAGGGTGCCATCTTCCATTATTTTTTATCGAGATCCTAGGTTTAGATCAAGGTTTTAAAAGAAACTTGATAATGCTTTGGGAACCAAACTTAGTTTTAGCATAATATTTCATTCACAAAGGGATGGTCAATTAGAGAGGGTTATCCATGTTCTGGACATATGTTGAAAAGTTGTGCCATCAAGTTTAAAGGTAGTTAGGACCGTTACCTCTCTTTGGTAGTGTTTGCCTATAATAATAGTCATCAAATGAGTCTAGGTATAGCTCCTTATAAAGCTTTATATAAGGGAAGATGTAGAACACCATTATGCTAGAGTGAGCTTAATGAGAACAAGCTTATAGGGCTAGATTTAATTAAGGTTGTTAAGAGAAAGTGAAGATTATTAAAGATAGGCTTAAGGCTACTTTTGACAAATAAAAGTCTTATACGAATTTAAAGAGAAGAGATATCTAGTATGAAATAAGTGACAAGGTTTTTCTTAGAGTATCCCTATGGAAAAAAGTGTTGAGATTTGGCAAGAAGGGTAAGTTAAGTCCACAGTTTATTAGGTTATACAAGATAACAAAATGTGTATGTCCTTTAGCATAAAAACTTGCTTTAAGCTAGAGTTATAGTAGATTCACAATATGTTTCACATGTCTATGTTGAAAAGATGTGGATATATGTCCATATTTGTCATATGAAGAAGAGCCAATGAGTATCTTGGATTGAGAAGTTAAAGAGTTACAAAATAAAATCGTGCCATTAGTGAAGGTTCTGTGGGAACATTATAGCATGGAAGAGGCAACTTAGAAGAATAAAGCTCTGATGTAGGAATAATATCCATACCTTTTTAATCCAGGTAATTTTGAGGATGAAATTTCTTTTGAGAGGGGAAGTAATGTGATGTCATAAAAATCCTAACTTTTATGAATATTATTTCTTAAGATGAATATTATTTCTTGAAACTCGAGTCACACTATTTGGACCAACGTGAAGTACTAATTATAAAAGAACTTAATATAAAATTTAGAATTAATCTAAAGTCATATAGATGGTTAAAAATGCAAAAGAAGATTTCATACTAATGTCCTATGAATAGTGCCATAGGCAAAGATAAACCATAAAATAATTAAATTTTTGCTCAAAATAATTCAGGATTGATACAGTCTGATACTTAAAAATTCCAACAATCCATAGGCACTAGAATTGAAATTTTTAAATGTTTGCAAGTATTTTTTACTAAATTAGGCTAAGTTATTAAATTTCATTTTTATCAAGTTTTTAAACTTTTTAAGTGTAGGATTTTGTGAGGTTTAAAGATAATATTTTTAAAGTTTATTAGGTTTTTAAGATGTGATAAATGAGGTTAAAATGATAGGGAGTAGATGTAAAAGAAGTTTTTAAAAAAGGGAATTTTGAAGGCCATTGATCTTAGGTCCATTAAATCCTACCCATTCATCTTGGAACATATAAAGATGGTGAAATTAGAGTTAAGATTACTATTCCCATCAGCCAACTTATCCCCCTTCTTTAGCCTTGAGCCGACACCACTTTAAGAGCCGAATTCCTCCATTTTTTCAACCCCCCATTAAACATCAAGTTATCATGGATTAATTAAGTTTATGGTGTTAAAATCCTTAGAGAAGCTTTTAATTAAGACAAATTTGAGTTTTTAGGTATGGATGAATAGTACCTTATTTTTTATTTGGGTTTGATATTTTTCCTAGAATTTATAGGTTCCTAATAGCACATTGTTATGGTTTTTGTTAGAGCTAAATTGGATTTATTACACATTTTTTAAAATGAGCTTGTAATTGTGTAGGTAGAGAAAGACAGACTGGGAGGTTTGAAGAGCAAGGAGAAGGTGTAAACATGTTGTTAAGATGTTTCTTAATTTTTGGTATGTGAATCCAACCTAATATATGTAGAACATTTGCCTTAGATGGCATTTATTGTAAAATTTGCATTATGTAATAAATGGTTGTTATGTGTAATTAATATGTTGTGATGTATATAGTGTATGAGTCAGAATGTTGTGAAATTGAGTGAATTGTGAATGAATGAAAGGTGTTATGATGTTATGTTAGTGAGGCCAAAACATGTATTATGTGGGTGTGTATGTTTATGGTCCATTTATGCTCTGTGGAATGATGAATAGTTATGTAAAGATAGATGGTAGATGGATTATGAGCATAATATAATGTTTGATGTCTTTTAAGCTTATGTAGGTGGTGGCCAAAATATTCAATTGCCTAAATTCCAAATTTGAGTTTAGGTAGAATGAAATATGCTTTATGTTGTGTTTGTTGTGATTAATTGCATTTAAATTTATAAGTCGATTAATGGAAAAATTTATGCTTGTAATGTTGGCTAAAAGGTTAGAGCAAAAAAGTGTTATGTTCATTTGGTTTTTATGGATATATGCATGAATACATGAGAATGCATGCATAGAGATTTTATATGTTAGCTTAGCTGAATGGCTTGTGCATTTTTTTAACATCTTAGATATATTATGAATTTCATAAGCAATACACATAGATATATAAGACAACATATATACAATATATGTATGATCTTGGATTATATGAGTAATTATGATAAATGTGTAAAATATGCATGATTTGATCATATAATGAATAATAATTAAGAATGCCTGTGCTTTAGGCAACCTAGGTTGGATAGGTTAATCGATTAACTAGGGAAATATAGTAGCTACTAGGTACCTTTTTATGTAATTATCTTGGGTGCCTTCAGGTGCAAATATATTGGGCCTTCGAGCATTATCTTAGGCTTTTGGGTATTATGTGGTCTCGTTATCTAGTTTTGCTTGTTGTCTTAAAAGTATGCGCATGTAAAATAAATTAAAAATCCATAAAGGCTTAAATCTTCATTTACATGTATTAGAATTTTCTAAAAGTTTCTTATAATGATAATTGTTTTAGAATGCTAATCTAGACTGTAATGGCATTATTAATGTAATTATTGAGCTGTGTCAATGTTATTATAATATATTTTTTTTATCTTATTGCCATTTTCATAAAAATGTAAACTTGTGTGTATTACATTATTGCATGGCATAAAATGTATATTACATTACATTCACCACTAAGTAAAAAGCTTAGCACATCGTATTTATTTTTGAGATGTGTAGGTTAAATGAACACATATTAGATTCAAAGCTTTAGTATTATAAGAGATCAAGAAGCTACCACCTTTTTGGATATTCTAATTTTCTTTTGTATAATTTATGGTGATGTGATTATTTAGATAGCACTCTTGTGCATGATAAGGGTTTAGGCCAATTTTGTAATCATGTTCTTTGAAAGTTATCACTGCTTTATTTCCTTTAAAAGCTTTTACGAGATTTCATGCCTTGCATTGTGTTGTGGGATACTGCCTTGTTATGATTTGTTAGAGCATTAAATAGATGTAGGAGTTGTTAGGATATGTTGAGAAATTATAGAATTGCTTATTTTGATAGGTTACTATTTGATATAGTGTCCCAGTATAGCCATTATGCTACTAGATTTTTGACACAAGGACCCCAATTACTATACCCAAAAATGATTTTTGATAATTCATATTTTTATCAAATTAAAAATGTAAATTATGTTTTAATAAGAAGAAAAGTTTTAAATTCTTCTATGGATTTTCATTTGGTACTATTCGTATGACACCCCCTATTGGATTCCCAAAGAAACCTATTAAGCGGCACACTTCCCGCTAAGTCACCCATGCTACAATTTTCCCCTGAGGTCATTTGCTTAATTTCTGCCAATTTCACTCTAGATTATTCCATTTGACTCTAAAATCACTCTAGTCAGTTCCTAAAGTCCATTTAGGCTGGAAATAATCTTACTTAGTCATTACAGAGGAAATCTAATCATACTCAGGTATTACCTAAAAATTCGGTAGCATAACGGTTACTTGAGTCCTAACCCAAAATTTAACCAAGCCTGTTTAAACACTTTTGTATACAATTTACATTACTTAG
>CANXYI011137301.1:0-12280 GCA_948208565.1 Hura crepitans | reverse complement strand
GTAATTTTTATATTTAAGGATTTTTGCGAAGGTTTATCAATATAGACAACCTTTTTGTGAAGTAAATTATTCTGAATTATCTTGTTGTAATCTTTATTTTTAAGGGATTTTTGCGAAGGTTTATCAATACAGACAACCTTTTTGCAAAATAAAACATGCTAAATTATCTTGTTTTAAATCTTTATTTTTAAGGGATTTTCGTGAAGGTTTATCAATACAAACAACCTTTTCACAACGTAAATCATGCTAAATTATCTTGTTGTTGGTGAACTAAATTTTAACTAAGTGCATTTCATTGGCTAATTCTCTTTATTTGCTTATTTTGTCATGGCGATATGTATATCTTTTTCTTGTTTGTTTGTCTAGTGCAAAAGGTTGGTTCATCTTTTATATTAATATTAATATATGAATGACAACTCGGTGAAGATGATGGAACACCCTAAGTTTCCTCACATTTGTCACAAAATACTCATAGTTTCCTGTTAAGCTAGTCTGCGCCATTTTGATAATTTCCATACGTGAAGATTTTTGTAAATAGGGTTACTTTCTTTGAGAATAAATCTTAACATATGTTTATACAAACTTTTCCATCTTTATTTAAGGATGGGCAATTTTTCTTATCGTGAGGCGCATTTTGACCTCAGGCATCCTTCTTAATATATTTGTATACAAACTTTTCCATCCTTATCTAAGGGTGGGCAATTTTTACTGGAAGGTATGTTTTACCCTTATATATAGTTCTTAGCATGTGTTTATATACAAACTTTTCCATCCTTATCTAAAGATGGGTAGCTTTCTCTAACATGAAAAGCATTATTTTCCTTTGTACATAATTCCTAACATGTATTTATATACAAACTTTTTCATCCTTATTTAAGGATGGGTAATCTTGTCTTTTATCCTATATTTGCCTTTCCTTTATTGACAAAGAATATTTCAAGAAAAGGATTAGGATAACTATTATGAAAAGCATGGTAACCTCAGGATGGGTATTCAATTCAGAAAGTGTTCTAAAGACTTTTATATACCATTCATGTCTTTTTTAATACATCAAGTATTTTCTTTTTCTTCAACTAGTAGTAAAGATTGTAAGGAAAAAGAATATCATGCATAACAAGTTATGAACGTCAGAATTACTATTAATAATGTCCTTTGGGGTAGAACACTTGGCTGTAAAATGTGGTTATTATTTTAGAATTTTAATTATAGTAGTCTTAATTTTTTTTAAGGATCTTTCTTTTTGTGAAACTTTATCAACATTGACGACCTTTTTGTTAGTAAGTCGTGGTTGATTATTTTTCTTATTGGTGATTCATGCTCTTTAAATCTTGATAATGTTGTTGACTCTGGCCAACTTTAAGTGAAAGTAAATCTTTCCTGACTACTTTCTCTTTTTAGTGTTCTAGTAGATCATGATTGATTTCTTTTTATTATTTCAAGTGAACTCTTAATGATAATAGAAAATCACAACTGATTGTTTTAATATTTCATACAATTATTAATGGAATCACAAGCTTGACACCAGTTCTTCCAATATTGATAAAAAAATCCTTCTTAAAAAAAATCTTTGAGTTTTATTAATGTGCTAAATTTGTTTAATTATAATTTTGTATTGTTATTATTAACTTGTTCTTTTTCGTTTTTGGCAAATTAGTTGATTTATGGATTCTATGAATTTTGCATTCCTAAAATCTCATAAAAGTTTATCAATTTTGATAATTTTCAATGTAAAAAAAATGAATCAGTACTAACTACCTTTTTTTACTAATTTTAATATTAGTTTTAATTCTTCTAAAAAGATAATGCTAAAAAACATACAATGTAGTTTGTAATTCGATAGAAATTATTTTGTATGTAAATGAGAAAAATTGTTTTTGTGCAATGAAATGGTAAATAGGCCTCTTATACCGATTACCGGTATAAGCTGTACAAAAAATATTTAATAGATAAAAAAAAGTTTGAAGGGAACCTATTTAATGCAGTGCTATTGATGAGATTCAATTAATGAAATATAATGCAAGAAGTATTGAAACTGGATGTATGGCAAAACACTTTTTTTTTTAATCTGAACTAAATAGAGATGGGAAATTATTGAGAAGGATAACTAAAAGACACTAATGACTAACACAAACTCCTTTGTATTCGATTCATTCTTGCCTACTCCTATTTTTTGCCTTGATTCCTTATGCCTCACAATTTTCACATAAATCCCTTCAGTTGTTTTAACTCTTTTTCTTTCTCTTTTTCCTTTTTCCAAACATTGTCCTCGATTTGCCCCCAACATGATACTCATCATCTTGAATTCTCTTTCTGTTATTTTTAAGTCCTCTTAATATGTAGAGGATATACTTAGACAATTCCTTAAATTGAAGAAATAGTCTTTGAAGAGAACTTTTGGTGAATTTGGGCTCATCACCAGTGCTGAAGTGATAAGAGATGGGGATGGTAAGACAAAGTATTTTGGGTTTGTCAACTTTAGGAATGCAGGCGATGCTATTAGAGCTGTTGATCCCCCTAATTGGAAGAAATTTGATGATAAGGACTGATATGTTGGGAAAGCCCAAAAGAAATCTAAAAGGAAAAATGAATTAAAGACAAGATTTGACCAGAGTATGAAGGAGGCAACTGACAAGTTTCGGGGGAGGGGGACTATACTTCTTTGATACACATAAGAGAGCGAATGAACAAATTTTTAAAGGTCATCTAGCGAAGAGTCAACTTCATCTAATAAAACATGATAGTGTGCAGGTCTTGCCATCTTAATCATTCCAGCATGTGCACAGAGATAGAAACCATAGTTTCATGGATGATAGACTTTACTATCAATAATGGTGCCAGGTGAAACATTCTCAGGAGTGCCAGGCTGGAAAAATTTCGTATAGTGGTTCTTCTATGCAATAGTCATAACAAATGTGGGGGACCATTTCTCATCAAGGAAGTTACATACCTCCTTATGAATGGATGCCATGTCTTTATTGACATACTTCTAAAATTTCACTGGATAATCTCCTGTACCTCAATGACAATCTGTCCCTAATCATAGAGGTGTAATTTGAATGTCCAACATTGAATTCCATTCTAAATAGCCCTATTTGCCGAAGGCGTGATGCCCTTGGAATTAACACTTTCAAGACGAAGTAATTTCATTGATCAAATAAATGCCCCACCTTTCTACTTTGACTATACTTAATTGTAAATTCTTCCTATTTACAAATAGCTAAGTAGGGGGGAAAATCTGAGGCTTAATGCAAATTAACCTCAAGCATTCACAAATATCTACTCTTGCTCTTTAATCTATCTCTTTCGGGAATAACTCATCATGTAAATGAATGATAATTTAAATTACATATAAAGAGTTGCTACGGGGAAACGTAGCATAGAAAGGGTTTTATGGCAATTTGGACATTTTAATGTATTCAAGAGAGGAGATATATACAAGGGTATGTAAATGACATTTGATGGAATTTGATAGGGTTTTATCAAAAGGGCTTTTTAGGTCTTGGAGGTTATTTAGAAAGAGGTTATTTGGGTATAGGTTATTTAGAGAGACATGTTTTTAGAAAAAAACATGTTCAGTGATAATAATAATAATAATAATAATAATAATAATAATAATAATAATAATAATAATAATAATAATAGTTTGGAAGATATCATACAATATCCTATTATGTTGCCCCTCTTAGCTGATCATCTTTTAAATTGTATCTTGTTAGAATATCTTCAGTCATTTAAACTTTCCTCATATTTGCAATTTTTACTTCATCCATTATCTCGGCTAATCGTGTCACACTTCCATAATTTAGGGAACGAATTTTAGCTAAGAATTTCCATTCCCCCTTTTTATTATCCGTCCTCCTTTCTATATACAAAACCAGTTTTGAACATTTGTTTTATATTTTATGATGTTCAAATACCCTTAATTAGATGAAAACTAGTTTTAGCTCTTTCTTCCCCGAGCGTCTAATGAGTAGTTTATCATTTGACTATCTCTAAAATCCTTGTATCTATCCATTATCTCAGGTGCATTCTCCTTAATAATCAATTCGGACTTCAGCTTTTATCCTTTTTCATTCTTGTGTCACTTTTCTTTTTTTCATTTTCTTTTTTTCAAGAGAAGTATCACCTTGTTCGTTCAAACTCTTTGCTCATGATTTTGATAACTTGCAATTTTTAGTGCAAAATCCTCCTCGTACTTTGAAAAAAATTCTTGTATGTCGATTATTTCTTAGATTTTTCTTAATAGTGATTTGATAGTATCCTTATTATTAGCCAGTCTTTTTGGATTTTTTGACCAACTATTTCCTCTCAATTCCTTAATGATGCCTTGATTTATTCTCCTCATTGATTGACTAGCAAGGTTCCCTTTTCTCTCTTTTTTTAATTTTAGAAGGTATACTTGAAAGGAGGGATAAACATAAGATGGAACTTCTTCCCTTTTTTTTTTGATAATGTCACATCCTCTTTTTTTATTTTATTTTCTTTTTTTAGAGGTAGGCTATTTTTGTAATTTTTGCTTTTTTTTACTTTTCTTTTCTTCTTTTGGATTCAAGGAAGGTATACTACTTTTTCTCTCATGCTTCTTACACATAAGAATTGGTAAATAGGGATTTAAACTTCAATCAAATCTAGTTACCTCCCTTTTCTTTTCTTTACTATCAAAGATACCTTTTGTGTGCTAATATCAATTACTGTGTCGTTTGATCGAGTCTAAGAATTATAAAACCCTTATTTTTTTTTTTACACATATATGTGAACTAGGCTGATACTTCTCCCCTTCATATATACTTTAATTTTTCTCGTGTGTTTTGCACCAATGGTTGACTAATGCTTCCGTGAATCATGAGGATTTTGCAACTATCATTTCATTTTTCTTTTCACCTCTACTCATAATTGCCTTTAGATATCCACCAACTTTCATTAACACCCTTGTAGTTCTTAATCTTAAATCATCTTATATGATTCCTTAAATCTACAACCATATTTCCTAGATAATGTAATAGTTGAGAATTCTCATATAGCATATCGTTATTTCTGACAGCATCTTTTCTTAATAGATCTTCATTTTTAGGACAATATCATTGCATGCATTGAACTTCTTTTTTTATTAAGGGTTGTTACCAATTTTTATAAGCATATGATTATCCTCCTTTTCTCTTACTGTTATTATAATTATTATTATTATTTCTAGACATATGTATGGTATGTGAAATAATGAATTTGAGAATTACAATTGAAATACATCATAGTCTAGGATAGATGGGTTTTAAAAAAAAATGGACTAATGTAGACAAAATATAGAAACCAATATTCTTATAGGACAAAGCTCATTACAACTATTTCCTTTCGATATTGGGCATATCCTGAAGAGATTAGAGTTATGAGCTATTTTAAAAAGAGAGTAACTAAAGAACAATAGCATTATTTCTAAATACCTAAATGTCATTTGCCAATTATGTTCATTGCTAGCCTCCTTTTATCGAAACTGATGGTCTCGTATCAAATTTTAGCCATCCTGTATCCATAAGATTTTTTACTTTTCCTTTGAATGCAATGCAGTTTTTAATGGTATGTCCCACTGCTCCAGCGTGATATTCACATTTAGCATTTATATCATATCATTTAGGATATGGGGGTTTTAAAGGGCGTACTAGTGATGGAGAAATTAAGCCCTTTCTCATTAGTACGGGGAATAATTCAACATAAGGCATTAGGATTAAATCTGGCTCATTTATTATCTTCTTCTCTTTATTGGCTTGACTAAGACAACTTTTTAAGCCACTAGATTGTTCAAAGAAGACATCTTGTGATCCGAACCTCTGGCGCATAAGTAGTGAGAAGGGGTAAGGCATTCCAAACTTCTTAGAAATAGATTTCTCAATAGTATTATTTTGAGGGTACCCCTTGGGAAGAAACTAAGCATCTTCAATCAAAACTGATGAAGAACCTTGGTTGGCCAACTTTAATACCTTCGTCAGTTGTTTTTTTATTTCCTCTATTTCTTGTAAGATTTTCTCTTGATTTTTCTCTATTAACTCAAATCTTGAATGAATCTTGAATATTTCAACCAAATGTGACAACTATTTTGGTTGTAAATGTCCTCCTACACTCTCTAATACAACTTTTTCTTCCATGAGAAAAATCTTTTTCAACTCTAGTAAGAATGGTTCGAATAAAAGAGAAGCGGGTTTGTCTAATATCTAAAAATTATCCCTTTAGTAATTCCTAAAAGTGTGATTTTTTCAAAACATGAATTTAATGCAAATAAATGTAAAACATGCAAATTGATCCTAAATACCTCAAGTATAAATATTCTGCAATAGAAAATTTATAATAAGATTACTAGATATATTACAGTGTATTTTTGTATTGTGGTGATATGATATATATTCCTTTAGATTATAATTCCATAAAAATTTTGTTTATAAGAAATGCTAGTTCAGGTATTAAATCTATGTTTTATTGATTAAGATTTTCTTAGTATCATTATTTATTGTTGTTGTCTTATTTAGATCTATTTTACTTTGGTTTTTTATGATTTATTCATTTTAAAATATCACTATCATTTCTTACGGCAATATTTTGTACAGATTAACAATATGTTGTTCAGATTATTAAAAAAAATATTCTCTCTTTTTCTTGTATGATTTAAAGAAAGATGTTACTATATAAGTTATCAAGCACGGTAAAAAAAAGAATAAAAATATGACATATAATTTGTACGAGTTTTCTTGAAATTATTTAAATACTACTTAATAGCTAAAATGTTTAAGTTTCTTAAAAATTCTTATTGTGCTTTTTCAGTATTATTGTGAAAAATCACGACGTTAGAAAATAAAAAATTTTATGAAAGAAAATTTTCTTTATGAAATTATATTAATCTTGATAATTTTAATTTTTGATGGACTACATTTAAATATAGGCCACTATGTTATTTTCCTATTCATTATTATTTTTCATGTAAATGTCAAAATGTTAAAATACATAAATAAATAAATAAATAAATAAGATCATTGATGGCAAATAATGAAATAGGACAAAAATTATGACAAAAATTAAATTATTTCAGTGAATTTAGTTTTGATAAGAAATATTTTATTTGGTTCCCTATCTTTAATAATCTCGCCATTAAGTAGTGAGATTCCATCAATCCCGAGTGACTAATGTTGACTTGGGTGAGAACTTTCACGGCCCATTTTCGGGTTTCCCATAGAGGTGCCCCTATTATTTTCTAGAAAAATAACGGGTCCCTAGTGGAGTCGCCATTTGTCATGACCCGATGATTGGCGCCTCTCTTGCTATGCAAGGATCATCACGACGAGGCTAGAAGGATGAGAATGAGAGTTGCCACTAACTGATTAAGGTATAGAAAGTCACCAAATGTTCTGGTCTGCATTCTGAGTCTAAGGTTATTTTGACACAAGGAAGGTGTTAGGCACACCATGTCGTGTTTTTTTTAGGGCGTAATTGTTAATTATTAGATAATAATTAATTTATTCCAAAGTGACTATACTCTTATTTAATCAATATTTATAGTTAATTATTAAGGACCAATTAGGAATTAATTTAAATTTATAATGTTTGTCAATTTTATACCATTCGTATGAATGGTTATGAATTAATTACTTAATAAAATTACTGTAATGCATTTTTTATTGGCTTCTAAAAGGATATATCTATGTTGTTAAAATGAATAGAATATATGGTTTTAATAATTATGTTTATAGTTAATCAGCCTAATTACGAATCTCATTTTTACATTTTACTTTCTTTTGTTTGAGTGATTGAAATTCAGTGATTAGAATCTTTTTATTTTTAGATGTTAATTTATATGCTATAATGAATAGAATAAGGGAGTCTGTTAATCATGTTTTTTTTTTGTTTTTTATAGTGTAACTTATCTTTGAATTAAAGTTCTTGCTAATTATATCAGATATAATTATTTGATAAAAATTGCATTCTTGGTATTATTTCTTCTCTATCATTTTTTTATCCCATTAATTTGATAATAATCATTGTAAATATCTTTTATAATTTCTAATTTACACCATCTGCCCTAAAACTAAAATATTTAATTCCCTATTGTGAAATTAAATGTTTATTTGCTTATTAACAATACTTTTATATTATTTTTATTCATCATTTGATTCCTATTATGAAGTGATGTATTGAGTCTTTATCTAGCCATCTTTACTTTTATTTAATTTCTACCATTCCTATAATAATATTGAGAATATTTCTCAAAATCTCAATGTCTCTTATTTTTAGAATTATATTACCTAACGAAAGCAACTTCTAAAATATATCTTATAATCGATATTGTTACTTTTAAATTATTTCTTAATTATTTTTCTTGTTATATATAATATCTTCACTAATTATTTATACAATATACTTATTAAATTAAAGATTTTCAAACTTACTCGCAATAGCAAATTTATTTCTTACTATAACATCTACATATGCCAAGATTAGACATGTAAGATTAATTAAACCACAATTTTCTTATATTAAATTTCATATTTATAATTATCTTACATAATTTGATATTCTATTATTATATATATGTTTTTAAACATTGATTTAATCATGATAATGAATTAAATGATTATCGCCAAAATCAATCATCGTAACTTATCATTAATGATCTTAATAGACCCTATTACTAAATATTTAATATTATTATTATTATTATTATTATTATTATTATTATTATTATTATTATTATTATTATTATTATTATAATATATTTTACTACTTCACATTATTTCCTTATGTGTTTCATTTTTTATTATAAGATCTTGTGAGTTGTATATAGTATTGATGAAATAAGTGATCAATTGCTTGATTAAATGTATTTGTGTAAATTGCCATAGTTATGTTATACTTTTTATTTTAATGGTTTCAAACATTGGTACCTTAATTATTTTTATTTTTCGTGTAATTACAACTTTCTTTAATTTTCATAATAGCTTATTCATGTGATTTTTAGATTAACTAATTTTCAATTAGTATGCTATATTATTAGTAGGAGTCAATTGAAGTTAAATTTAAGTAATTAAAATTCGACTTTAGGATAATACTTATTTACCCCTAATTCCTAATTTAATTAACTAAAACTCTAAGGGTAGAGATGGTCATTTAACCACCCATAAAAGCCATTTTTTCCTCATCTTCTCATCTTCTTGCTGATAACTCCCTTTTCCCTTGTTCTTCCCTTCTTCATCAACTATCTCTTCTCCTCTTCTTACTGTCAAAAGCACCCTTTTCCTTTTTATCTTCATCCTTTAAAAAGTATCACTAGCTACATGTTTCACCTATTTTTGAAGAAAATACCTCTATAGTTGTCAAAAACAATATGTCCAATTTTCCATTTATTTCCATATAAAACCATGACAGCCAATCTTTGCTTGAGAGGCTGCCTCGACATGTCCAGAGGCAATCAGATGCTCATCTATATGTTGTCTAAGCATAGAGGATCCACTATTATCATAATCATAACCATATGCTTCATCCACTCTTTATTGTATGTATCATTGAAATTACTCTTCAGCAACTTTCTTGTCATTTTCATCCACTAGCTCCAAATCATTTATTTTGTTGTTTGCTTGAGGAGCAAGGTCTAAACCCCAAGGATTTGCGATGCAACTGCAGACCTAGAACCCATGGTAAGTAATGTAGTTTGAGGAATAGCTGGTGAAGTAGGTCTAAAGCTAGGAGCTCTTATCTAACCACAAGACCAAGTGATGAAAATGGTGTCATAGTTAGAGCAGCTATAGCAAATGATGCAATTATGGGTGTCGTAGGAAAATTTGGATGACCAAGATTTTTAGTCCCAATGGTTTTTTAGCAAAATATATTTGTATCAACTGTATACCTATAATTTCATCACATAAAACAAACATGACAAAAGATGGATAAATTTGCTAGTGAGATGGCCACATTTGGTGTCAGCGACGAGCTAAGAAAAGCCTCATAACACAACATTAATTCAGTGAAGATCGAGATTGGAAATAAGAGGGAAAGAGAGGAAAGATCATGAGGCAGAAAGATGATATCAAGGGAGAGCTGGCGTTGAACAAGCATTCTACTGTGTTAGATGGGGGTTTCAATCTCAAACTTCTATGTTGGCATTAGGGAAGGGATGTGGGTAGGTAAGTGTCCTAGAGATAAAAGCATGGTGAGATTTTAGATACAGGAAGTAAGACTCTTTGGATCAAACAGGGTGAGATTATTGCTTAGAACTATAGAGTGATGGTGGTGGTAGAGGGATGTGACTGAGGGGTAGATAGTAGCAAGGGGAAAGTAAATGTTGTTACTACTTTATCTACACGAAGAGAAGTGACTGAAGATAAATTTCAAAAATGGTTTAAGGAGGAGCCTGTGTTATGATGAAATGGTAATTTCATATATTTTTCTTATTTTTGCTTTCTTATTTTTCAATTGTTAATCATGTTGTTTATCTCCCTTAAACAAAGTTAACATGTACTAGAATTATCTAGCTTGATAAGAGATTCTTAGATGCTTTATAAATATAAGTATGAATCAGAAGAGAATTAATGTATTTATAAGAAAGTATAAGTGAATTGAAAACTATAGGGTCGGCTTTGAGGCTGGGTTGACATGATTGGAACACTAGTGATTTACTTTAATACGAAAAGTCTCTATTTTTTTAATTCCTTTACATTGAGTTTGATTTTTTTATTGGCTGATGATTTCTTTATTTATTCGAATAAGTTATTATATGGTTCCCAATGATTTTTTGTTTTTTTTAGATTAGGAAAAATCAGTTGCTGTGTGGGATGTTGATGGATAACTTGAGAAGAAAGTGCAGAGTCAATACTCCTTCCACTTAATGTTTCTTGATAAGTTTCATTCTTTATTTTTTTAATTAAATTCTAATCTTTCTATATACATGGGTGCCTTTTATGGATCTCATTTTTTGTTATTATGATTTTGTATTTTATCCTAGGAAGCATTTGCTTGACTGTTAATTTGATACTTTTTTTTTATTTTAAATGTCTGGGCTGGGGTTTATTATTTAGGTTATTTATTGACTAGATAAATTCATTTTGATAATTGACCTAGTAGAATTTTTATATGATTACAAATCTACTACTTTAATGGACTGGCTATTTCCTATAACACTTAATTTTTATTTATGAATATTTTAAATGAACCAACATACCCTAAATACATTAAATTTATTAATCAAGCATTTTGATAATTTATTATGCATGATGTTCAGTAGTTCTCCATCATGACTTTTTTATCTATGCTTGCAGTTCATTAAAGTTGTAATGCTCCAATCTTGTTCTACATGTATACAATTCTTAATTTAATGAGTTCTTATAATTCTATGCCATTGTGCAAGATTAGTTCTCTAATCTCATATTAAGTAAAAAAGGGCTAAATACATCCAACCTAAAATTTTCTTGCTCTTGACAATAGTTAAGTCTTTTATCCTTTTCTTTTCTACTTATCTCCTTTCTTGCATACTATATGCTTGAGATATATGTGTTGGTAGGAATACACATGGGATCTACTTGAGTGTGCTTATGTATTTGATAATTTGGAATTATATGATTAAGAATCAATGTTGCATTAATTTACTATGATGGATTGATGTCTAGTTCATACCTTTTTTTTAGAAGTCATTATTTAGATGCTATTTATCCTTTATATGTTTATATCCTACTTTTCTGTCTGTCTTCTCTTATCTAGTTTGTAGTCTGATAAGAACATAAACTCCATTTTTTAGGTTTTACATCCTTAATTGTCCCTTGATGATGACAATCCCAATGATATTCTTACTATTTTAATGCAGCCTAATTTATTTTATTGATCAAAATGGGTTTTAGGCGGGGTAATGAAAATAAATTTAAATCTGAGGGAATTTTATCATTTGTTTAATTTTCCTTTATTTGAAATACTCTTATTTTGTTTCCATCTTTTTTTTTATTTGATTGAAATAGTTGGATTTTAGTAGTGTATCATTTTTTTTTATATTTTTATAGTAGTTACATAGAACTAAAAATAATAAAGCATTCAAAACAAATATTTTAACCAAATCTGAAACTAAATCATTAAAATTGGACCATACACTGACCCTCTCTAACAATATAGGAAATCAACACTAACTTCCTATAATGCTATAGAGAAAGATCAATCAAACAAATAAATGAACTAGGATATTGTTTAGATCAAGTACTAACCTCTCTTAAGTTTAAAGGGTCATGACTGACTCTTAATAACTTAAAAAGAAAATATCCAAAATAAA